>AWOL01S0052005.1:2529-22361 GCA_000715115.1 Nicotiana otophora | reverse complement strand
ATATATATATATATATATATATATATATATATATATATAAAGAGAGAGAAATTAATAGCATGATAGCAACCTCAGAAGAATAAATATGAAAACTAGCAACATTCATTAAAAGCAACAAATTTGGCTAAATGTGTAGCCTTCATATTACTGCTGAAACTGTTATTTGTCAAAGTTGCGACCAAAATTTTGCTATGCAAACAAAATAAAGTGGCTTATTATCACGACCCAAACTGATGGGCCGCGACGGACACCCGGTACCTTACTCAACCGAGGACCAACATAACGTATTTTTTCGTATCATACTATCATAGGAAAATGAGACGGAAAAGCTGCCATGAGATAACTAGAATAAAACATGTAATACAAACTTATACATAAGACATACGGCCTATAAGACCAAAATGATCACTTGTACACTGAACATAGGCTGATAAGGCCATACATTCTTTCATATACATGACATCTGTCTACAAGCCTCTAAGAGTACATAATTGTCATAAGGGTCGGGACAGAGCCCCGCCATACAAATCAATACATGTCCTAATCATACTGACCAAATAGCAACTCCGGAGCAAATGGAGCGCACCAACACCTTCCGCTGAGATGATAGCCTACTTGGAGGACTCTCAACCTGTCTAACGGGACCTGCGGGCATGAAACGCAGCGTCCCCAGGAAAAAGGAACGTCAATACAAATAATGTACCGAGTATGTAAGGAATGAAAATCAGTAAGTAGTAGACATGAGAGAAACATGGAGTAAAAGACTCAAAGTGTAAGTCTAAATAACTCTGTGAATCATTTCATATTTATAATGTCATGCATATGCATATAAATGTCATACCATGCATAGGTGTAACACCCCGAAACATTTCAAAGTAATTAAGTGTAAAGCCCGATAAAATTTGCAAAGAAAATAATATTTCATGGTGCCGGACTAGGCTTAAGTGTTTGAGGATTGTAGGCTCGAACTCTTTTAGGTTGAACAATGCACCGGAAAGTAAAGAAAAATTTTTGACGGAAAAGTACATTTCTGCGGTCCATTATACGACCGTGGAATCACTTTGCGGACCGCATAATGGCCGCAGAGTGAGACAGTTAATTGGGCCAGTTGGAAGCAATTATGTGGCCGACTATGCAACCGCAAAGACACGCAGATGTTTTAGTAGCTTTGGTCAGCAATTATGCGACCGATATGCGGTCCGCATATTGATTATGCGATCGCATATGCGACCGCAGAACCTTTTTCGGAGCTTCATTTTTGAGTTTTTAAAACCCGACCCTATTTCGTTAAATACACGCTTTGGGCCATTTTTGAGCTAATCTGATATTTTAGAGTGAGAGAGAGTGTCCTAAAGTGAGAAGGTGTTCTTCAATTATTGTTCTTTAATTCTTGCTCAAGTTTTGGAAGACTAAGAAGGGAAGCACACTAGGTCTTCATCCTAGAGGTAAGATTCTACACCTTAAACCCTAATTTCGAAATTATCTGAAAATGGGTAATTAGCAAGATAATTTTGGGCATGAGAGTTATTTATTTTACATGCATATGATATCAAGGGTGTAGGACGATTGTTGAACTAAGCATGGTAAAGATTGGGTTGTGGGATGATGGAATCCTCCATAAAAGGACCTTGAAACCTTGTGCACACCTAGTGTTTGATAAAATGCTCAAATGAGCTAGAACCATGATCATCTTTCTAATTTACGTTCGATTTGTTATATTTCTAAAATAGATTGACGTTGCTAAGAATTCCGGAACATTTAGAGTGTAAGGAAGCTCAAGTGAGGTATGTTGGCTAAACCCTTCTTTAAGAATTGAAATTCCTATCATCCTTGTAAGTTCCGAGATGTTGATTACAAATCGAGTATTCCGATAGGTTTTGTGATGAAGATATATGTTCAATTCGTGTTTCAAATACTCTTATCATATTGCATTATAAATTGAGGATGTGTTCCAAACTATGGATTGTGTATCCATATGTTATAATTTCAAGTCGTGAGTTATGTGAAAGTTATTATGCCAAGTCGTGTAGAGATTGTGATTGTGATACACTTCCACACACATACATTGGGGTGAGGCGGCATGACCGCTTTGTGTGGGGATTATGGTGTAGATATGGTGATTGTGATACACCTCCACCCGCATATATTGGAGTGAGGCGGCACGACCGCTTTGTGTATAGTTTTGGTATTGTTGTGGCACCACCACCCGCATACATTAGGGTGAGGTGGCATAGCCGCTTTGTGTTGGTATTGGTATTGTTGATGCGTTCCCACCCGCATACATTGGGGTGAGGCGGTATATTCGCTTTATGTTGGTATTGGTATCGTTGATGTATTTCCACTCGTATACATTAGGGTGAGGCGGTATAGCCGCTTTGTGTAGGTTCTTGTTATTGTGGTTATACATCCGCCCGCATACATTGGGGTGAGGCGGCAGGGCCGCTTGAGTAGAGTTGCGATATTGTACTTACACCTCCACCTGCATACCTCGGGTGAGGTGGAGAGGCCGCTTTGTATGAAGATGGTTACAGAGGATCTCATCTTTAATCCTATAAATGATATTGATAGCTCTTAACAAGCTTGCTCTGGTTTAAACGGTTAGCTATATCATGCTATTGTTGCCCTGATTCATCATATTCATATTGTATTTCTAAATTCTTAAATTGATGTTTGGTTTTCATACTAGTATTATTTGACGGTACTAACGTCCTTTTTGCCGGGGGCGCTGCATCTTTAAATGGATGCAGGTGGTTCTACAGCAGGAGGTATTGATCAGTGATAGCAGCACACCTTCTTCCCACCTGACTTGGTGAGCCCCACTTCATTTCGGGGTCGTGAATCTTTTGTACTTAGTGTATTCTGTTTGAGGTATAGCCAGGGCCTTGTTGCCGACATTATCATTGTACCCTTCTTTATCTATAGAAGTTCCGTAGACATAGTGTGGGTTGTGTATTGGTACTGGGGAAAGACAAACTATGTCATGTTGTGGTTGTATTACTTGTCCTTTTGAGACTTTAAAAAGGATGAAACTATTGGAAATGAATTGGTATTGTAGACATGGACACATTTTCGTCTAATTAATGAAAATATGTATTATCTCAATTCGTGGATGAGTTTGGGAGAAGAAAATCAAACAGCTTACTCGGTCGGGTTCACTCGGTTGAGCGCCGGTCGCGCTCCTCAGAATTTTGGGCGTGCCAATAGGTATATGCATTCATAACATCACCAAGCCTCTTAGGGCATACCATCATATCATCTCAACCACTGTGGAAAATCATCAACGTATACTAGCTGATCAGGTGGTGGTGCGTATATAACGCCGTAACATTTTCCCATATCCTATATACATATAATATAAGCGTATATAACGCCATCTAGTCATGGGTCAATGTACATGTATAAATGCATGAAATGCATAAGTAGTACGTCAATAAAATCTCTCGGAACGTCATAAGACCATTATGCCTCTGATTAATGTCATGAAATAAACTTTATCAACTTACGTATTTTCTGAGATCCATAAACAAATAATAGAATAATAAGACACATGGGGAATCCAGAATATAGACACTCCTAGTGTTTCTATGAATAGAGTCATTTATGAAAGTTGCGTATTTTGCTCGTTTCATTTGTATCATTTGGATCATGCCAAAAGGAAAGAAGGGATAGCCTTAACATACATGAGCCGATTCTCTTGACAATCCCTATAACATACGTCAATTGGGACACACCACGTAATGACAGATCGAAGTAGGGAAAAATCCGTATGATATTCTTGAGAAAGATTATACCGTGCTCCCTTACTGCCATTACATAATAACATCTTCGTATGAATTGTTGAAGTAACTCACGTTACTATTGCAACATTATCTTTGCTGAAGCTCTCTTTGAATTGTAGAGATTCAAAATGAATTAAAGAGCTCTCTTTAATCTTTTGGGTGTGGGCCCCACTTAGGTATGACTTAGCCACAAGAATCCTCAACATGTGCCACCTATCCACTTAGTAAAAGAGTCACAATTTAGGTCTTTGATCCTTGTTCCACTTGCTGCCACGCTGGGCTTAATTTAGCTTATCCACTATTTCCTTAATTAATTAGGTAATCTCCATTACCCAATAATTAACCAATTACCCACATAATTAAGAATTATCTCAAATTACTTAAAATACTAATCACTTTTAACCCACTTTATATACCTTACTATCATGGTCATGTGATACCTTGTATGGCACAAGTCTATAAATACCAGGTATTATAGCTTGGACCGTATTTTATCCCAAATAGACAACCTTCAACGAAACTCATTCTCTTCGATTTACTTACACTCTCACCTTCACGAATTTACTTATTACTTGTTTGAAATAGCATAATACTTATAACCTCAAAATAATCTCATTCCCGAGCTTACGTCGATTAACTTACGACGAAACTTTAACGTACGTTTTGAAAATGCGGGATGTAACATCTCATTTATGAGCTTATATCAATTTACTTATGGCATACTTTTACGTATGAAAACATGAGGTGTAACATCATTCCCCCCTTTGGAACATTCGTCCTTGAATATTGACTGATGCACTTATCATTCTCATAACCCATAGTTCTTGCGAATACTTTAATACTCTCATTTCTATTTAGGCAACTGTTATGTGAATAAATCCAAAGGACCGAGTATTCCCCCCCTTAAGGCCTCTTTCTTACACCACGACTTGTGGTTGAAATCTTTCCAATCTTGTAACTGTTGCTACCTTCTGTCATGCAGCACCACTTTTTCCTTGTATGGGCGCCTATGCGACTCTTCCCTCCAGCTTTTTCCTCCTGTTTTTAGCCAATCTCTAGGCCTCACTTTGTAAACATATACAGAGCTTGACAAGATGTCCCTCTGGGCATCTATAGGTATACTGAAATTCTTCGTTCGGTACTTTGTTGAACTTACGAATATTGTTATATCTTATTTTATAGACCCGATTATCCATTCGTATGACTTTACTGCATCTAGGTAGGTCATAATATACCATAACTCTTACTTCAATTTATTATTACTGAGGTCTGCTACCAAACTCCAGGTTACTCTCTCGCTGCTTATCACATCGTATACTTGACGGAATTTTTGATGTTCTTCCCCGTCTATAATTATCCGTAGTTAATTATTTCCATGCCATTGTTCTTGTAGGGTTGCTTCTGAACCAATATTTTGGCTGTCTTCTCAGTGGCATTCCCTTTTATTTTCGTAATACTCATACAGTACCTTTAACTACCCCAACTCCTATCTGAATATATCTCAAGGATCACGATGTCATATCTGCGAGACTGAATTCCCCATGTTGGGGTTCACTATGTTCATCTTGCACAATCTGTTGATTTGTCTGTATCCTCTTGTCTAACCATAACTAGGATTTTCCTGGATCAACTACTAACTACTCGTTGGCCCATTCTTATATTTATATTCCGCATAATCTTTCTTAGGTTATTTCCTTTGTCTTAACTTACATCTCGCACAAGCTTCTTCTCTATTAATAACATCTTGGGAAGGAACCCTTACTTTCTCTCCTTGACGTCGTGTTTGCATAATGTTCTAGAATCATAGCATATCTGTAGGATTTGGATAAGTGCAATCTCATTCCTTTTTCATTTTTATCGCATTCTTCCTTTACTATTTCATAGTTACTAGAACCACTTAGTTCTAACTTAATGCCACATCACTCCATATTCCCCCCTTTAGGGGAGTCATAAGATTTAGTGCTTCGACTATCTACCTATAGATTTTTACCTCTTCATCTTTAGCATCCTTTCACATCATCGATGACCCTTACTCGCCTTGCGGTAATTTTTTGTAACAAGGATAACAAAATTCCTTACTCGCGAGGGTGACACTTAGTGTAATTGGCACACACAGTCCCTTAAGCTTAACTTTGCTCACATTGCTTGCTTTAGGGAAGTATCTTCCTGAATGACCATTCACTGAATTTCTCATGAATCTTCTTCTGTTGTCCATTCTATTATTACCGGAACGAAATTTGAAATTCTCATGATGTCGACCATTATCAAATCTCTTAGTCCCTAATTCATGTTCAGTTTATCTTGTTCACCAGCCCATACTGATTTCTATTATTCTGGGGTTTAACTTTTCCTTCTGGCATTCGCAATGGAGTCACGAACTTATTTCTCGAAATAAGGATATGACTTTATGGCCTATACTCTTTTGTTGTCTCAAGACCTGTCACCTCTCGTCTTTTCCTTCACTTGACTATAGACTCTGTAATACTATTTTTTTTATCTACCATTGTTATCCATGTATCACATCTTACTCATAATGCTTCATTAACTCTCTTCTTATTTCCCTGCTAACATTTGTGTCATTACTTTATTCAGAAAACTTCAACAAGACATCCTTTTTCTTTTAGCTCCCCTTGCTCTATCCACCGGCTCTTCGGGTTGCCTAACATTCTCTCTCTACTAGGGACGGGAGCCACACTAAGGTAATATTTATCCCTTCAAGGCTTCCAGTGCCTATCTTTTTTGTACTCATATGTAGATGTACTGTTTTAGAGTGCACCATCTGGATGTCTCACAAGGAGATTTATTATCATATTTGTAATATCCTTCGGAAATGTTAGCTAACGCTAATAATCCATCCACCATTTTGGGTTACCCTAACCCCAACTAGATCCTGATATCCTGCCTTCTCTTATATTACTTCTGTTAGCCCCCATAGGGCATAAATGAGATTGGTATGGCCAATTGTACATACATCTGTTATTGTTGAAGGTAACTCAAAAGGCTTATATTCCTCTGCGATTATCTTCATTAGCTGGGTAGCTCGTACCCTTTTTCATCTTGCTTCTTTTACTTGCTGAAACTTGTGTCTACCTTCAGATTCTCTTATTCCTTTTTACCGTAAGAGTGGATAGTCATTCTTTCCTTAGGGTCCTTATCAAGAAGCTTACACATCTTAGTACACACATGATCTGCTGAATACCTCATATTTATCCATTATAAGCATGATGTAAAAGTTAAGTTCCTCTGACTCAATTCTTCCACAACTATATCTCTTACCAACCGTCTTTCTGGATGTAGGCATTGTCGTATTATGAATAAGATAGAGTTTAGGAAACTGAGTTCTTACAACTGAGCTATACCACACGATCTAGAGTAAGAAGAAAGAGTGACAGTCCTAAATTCCCTGTAGCCTCCTGCTTATAAGTGTGGTGCACAACACACCCATAAACAAGACTCTACTAGACACAACTTGCAGACTCCCTAAGATAGAACTGCTCTGATACCACTTTTGTCACGACCCAAACCGATGGGCCGCGACGGGCACCCGATATCTTACTCAATCGAGTACCAACATAACGTATCTTTTCATATCATACTATCATAGGAAAATGAGACGGAAAAGCTACCGTGAGATACCTAGAATAAAACATGTAATACAAACTTATACATAAGACATACGGCCTATAAGACCAAAATGATCACTTGTACATTGAACATAGGCTGATAAGGCCATACATTCTTTCATATACATGACATCTGTCTACAAGCCTCTAAGAGTACATAATTGTCATAAGGGTCGGGACAGAGCCCCGCCATACAAATCAATACATGTCCTAATCATACTGACCAAATAGTAACTCCGGAGCAAATGGAGCGCACCAACACCTTCCGCTGAGCTGATAGCCTACTTGGAGGACTCTCAACCTGTCTAACGGGACCTGCGGGTATGAAACGTAGCGTCCCTAGGCAAAAGGGACGTCAGTACAAATAATATACCGAGTATGTAAGGAATGAAAATCAGTAAGTCATAGACATAATAGAAACATGGAGTAAAAGACTCAATATGTAAGTCTGAATAACTCTGTGAATTATTTCATATTTATAATGTCATGCATATGCGTATAAATGTCATACCATGCATAGGTATATACGTTCATAACATCATCAAGCCTCTGAGGGCATCCCATCATATCATCTCGGCCACTGTGGGCAAATCATCAACGTATACCAGCTGATCGGGTGGTGGTGCATATATAACGTTGTAACCTTTTTCCATATCCCATATACATATAATATACGCGTATATAAAGTCATCTAGTCATGGGTCAATGTACATGTATAAATGTATTAAATGCATAAGAAGTACGTCAATAAAATCTTTCGAAATGTCATAAGACCATTATGCCTCTGATTAATGTCATGAAATAAATTTTATCAACTTGCGTATTTTTTGAGACCCATGAACAAATGATAGAATAATAAGAGACATGGGGAATCAAGAATATAGACAACCCTAGTATTTCTATGAATAGAGTCATTTATGAAAGTTGCGTATTTTGCTCGTTTCATTTGTATCATTTGGATCATGACAAAAGGAAAGAATGGATAGCCTTAACATACCTGAGACAATTCTCTTGACAATCCCTCTAACATATGTCAATTGTGACACATCACGTAACGACAGATCGAAATAGGAAAAAATCCGTATGATATTCTTGAGAAAGATTGTACCGTGCTCCCTTGAAATTTGCAAATTCATGCTGTCATTACATAATAACATCTTCGTATGAATTGTTGAAGTAACTCACGTTACTATTGCAACGTTATCTTTGCTGAAGCTCTCTTTGAATTATAGAGATTCAAAATGAATTAAAGAGCTCTCTTTAATCTTTTGGGTGTGAGCCCTACTTGGGTATGGCTTAGCCATAAGAATCCTCAACATGTGCCACCTATCCACTTAGTAAAAGAGTCACAATTTAGGTCTTTGATCCTTGTTCCACTTGTTGCCACGCTGGGATTAATTAAGCTTATCCATTATTTCCTTAATTAATTAGGTAATCTCCTATTACCCAATAATTAACCAATTACCTACATAATTAAGAATTATCTCAAATTACTTAAAATACTAATCATTTTTAACCAACTTTATATATCTTACTATCATGGTCATGTGGTACCTTGTATGGCACACGTCCATAAATACCGGGTATTATAGCTTGGACCGTATTTTATCCCAAATCGACAACCTTCAACAAAACTCATTCTCTTCGATTTACTTACCCTTTCAGCTTTACGAATTTACTTATTACTTGTTTGAAATAGAATAATACTTATAACCTCAAAATAATCTCATTCCCGAGCTTACGTCGATTAACTTACGACGAAACTTTAACGTACATTTTGAAAATGCGGGATGTAATATCTCATTTCTGAGCTTATATTAATTTACTGGCGTACTTTCACGTACGAAAACATGGAATGTAACACTTATGAACAATTTACAGGATATTTTAGAAATATACTACTAGCAATTCCATTACAACTTACTTTCTATACTATTACACTACAGCTCCTTCGGGCAAAAAGTTTCATTTTTCACTATCATAGTCGTCACCGACTGTTTCTGGTGGTGTTTCATAACCATTATTTCTTTTCCACTCTCTACGTGCCCAAAGATTTGCTGCAAGTTCTTTTCTGAAGTGTGATATGTCCTCAGGTTGGAATTTCTCCGCATCCTTTCCCATCATCAACAACTCTACATACTTGATTAGGAATGCACCACAATCAGTCCTAAAAATATTTTAAGATAGGGAGTCAATTAAATAATATCTTTAATAAATAAATCTAACGTACATATAAATTATATAGCAAATGACAACACTTATGATCCAGTTTGTTTTGGTGATCTTTGCCACTGAATATCAAATTTATTGAATGCATTTCCAAAAGACTTATGATTTTTTTCAAACTGTGAGAACTTTAGAAAGTGGGGGATCATGAGCGCATACATTTCAATGTGTTTCAATCCATCCTCATATGGTTCACTATATATGGAATCGTACACATCAATCTTTTTCTCATTCAAGTCCAATACCCCCAAAAGAAAATGTGTCACATCATCATTATCTTCTGAAGGTAGTCGACATGGAAAAAAGATTTTATCAACCTCTGTCCAAGAAATTCCACATCTCCGATTGTCACCCTACACATATGGTGTGAGAAACAATTGATTATCACCACACCAAAACTCATTTGAAGCATCTTCATTGAAACCCTTATACACAAGTAACATATAGTTATCAAAAACTATATCTGTAGTTGTGCAACGAAATAGATGGGCGCAAGGGTGGTAGTATTCCTTCTTTCTCAAATAATACAAGGCAATGCCAATATGCTACATAAAAAGGCAAAAACAAAAAGACTCTATCAGCCATAAATAATTATAAAACAATAAATTAAAAAGAAAGAAAAGAAATGCCTTGTAAATTATCAAACCTTATCATCAAGTTCATAGCTCTATCTGAAAGCTCAAGGAAGAACATTTTGCTATTGATTTTTTGATTGTACAATTTATATGGATTCTTTCTCACAACATTATCCTCAGCATAAATATCAATTTGTCCCCTAAAAATTAAAATAATATCAAAGTTAGAAAGCTTATAAGTTAGTCCTCAATTCCTAATTAGCAGTGCATAAGTTCAAAAATTAAGGACAGGTAGTCCTGACCTTAGAGTTACAAGTTCAAAAGTTAAGGACACTTAATCCTGAACTTAGAGTTACGAGCTCATAAATTAAGGACACTTGGTCCTGAACTTAGAGTTGGAAGTTTAAAAATTAAGGACAGGTAGTCTTGGCGTTACAGTTACAAGTTCAAAAGTTAAGGACACTTAATCCTGAACTTAGAGTTACGAGCTCATAAATTAAGGACACTTGGTCCTGAACTTAGAGTTGGAAGTTTAAAAATTAAGGACAGGTAGTCTTGGCGTTACAGTTACAAGTTCAAAAGTTAAGGACACCTAGCCCTGAACTTAGAGTTACAAGCTCATAAAGTAAGGACACTTGGTCCTAAACTTAGAGTTGGAAGTTCAAACATTAAGGACACTTGGTCCTGAACTTAGAGTTGGAAGTTCAAAAATTAAGGACAAGTAGTCCTTTACTTAGAGTTACAAGCTCATAAATTAAGGACACTTGGTCCTGACCTTAGAGTTACAAGTTCAAAAGTTAAGGACACTTAGTCCTGAACTTAGAGTTACAAGCTCATAAATTAAGGACATTTGGTCCTGAACTCAGAGTTAGAAGTTCAAAAATTAAGGACACTTGGTCCTGAACTTAGAGTTGGAAGTTCAAACATTAAGGACACGTAGTCCTTAACTTAGAGTTACAAGCTCATAAATTAAAGACACTTGGTCCTGAACTTAGAGTTGGAAGTTCAAAAATTAAGGACAGGTAGTCCTGAACTTAGAGTTACAAGCTCATAAATTAAGGACACTTGGTCCTGAACTTAGAGTTGGAAGTTCAAAAATTAAGGGCACTTGGTCATGAACTTAGAGTTGGAAGTTCAAAAATTAAGGACAGGCAGTCCTGACCTTAGAATTAGAAGTTCAAAAGTGTCACGACCCAAAATCCTAACTTGTCGTGATGGCACCTATCGTGGTACTAGGCAAGCCGACATTTATGAAATAACTCCAACACTTAACTGAAAACGGATTTAAAATAGTTTAAATGATAATAACTTCCCATAAACAGGATAGAAATACAAAATACAACGCGGAAATTCCCAACATCAGGGTGTCACCGAGTACATGGGCATCTATACATCACAATTCTGGAAAAATACTATATATGAAAACCTGAAACCAAATACAATAAGTGAAAAGACAGGGAAGGAGAAACAAGGTCTGCGAAATGCCGACAACTACCTCAAAATCTCGAGGAGATCAACTGGGCACGGAAATCAACACCCACTATGTACGGGAACACCTAGATCTGAACACGAAGTGCAGGGTGTAGTATGAGTACAACCAACTTAGCAAGTAACAATACTAAATAAAGAATTGAAAGTAGTGACGAGCTTTACAGTTATAGTTCAATTACAGTGATTTCAACATAAGAAAGCAGGCATGCTCTCAAGTTCGACAATTAAGGCCAAAACAGTAATTTCATGTCAAGTTCAACTGAAATAGAGTGTAATATCTTTCAGAAATTATCAAGACAGTAATACATGGTAGCTAAGTGCAATAAATATGAAATCAAATGCATCCTCTCAGGGCCACAGTCACTCAACCTTCCTATTCACTCAGCACTCAACACTCGCACTCAATAGGTACATGCGCTCACTGGGGTGTGTGCAGACTCCGGAGGGGCTCCTTCAGCCCAAGCAATATAATCCGCACAGACAACTCACATGTTGCACGGACAACTCACATGCTATAACATAATATCTAGATCCGCACGGACAACTCACGTGCTATAGTATAATATCTCACAATCATGCCCTCGGCCTCACTCAATCATCAACCTCTCCAGTCTTTCGGGCTCTTAGAAATCATAATAAGCAGCCCAGACAGCAATGATATGATGCATCAACAATGAACAATAGAGGCTGAGATGTAATATACAAATAAACTGTGACTGAGTACAAGACAACAATTTAGCAAATAATTCAACATGTACACGACCTCTGTGGGTCCCTACAATGCACACACATAGTCTAAACATGATTTGTGGTTCAATTTCTCTAATAAATGGAGAAATAAAAGATAACAACAGATTATTCACTACACAGTCCCATGGAATTTGACCAAGTCACAATTCCTACGGTGCACGCCCACACGCCCGTCACCTAGCATGTGCGTCACCTAAAAACTAAATACATGACACGTAATACGGGGTTTCGTACCCTCAAAATAAAATTTAGAACCGTTACTTACCTCAATCCGATCCAATCTCTACTCCAATATACCCTTGCCTCGCGAAACGGCCTCCGAATGCCTCGAATCTAGGTATAAATAAGGCGATATAATCAATACGGGCTGAAGGAATAAACTCCATAAGAAAATGCCAAGTTATTAATCAAAATCAAAAATCGGCTCAAAATCCGACCCCCGGGCCCACATCTCGAAATCTAACAAAAGTCACAAAACCCGAAAGCCCATTCGACAACAAGTCTAACCATATTAAATTTATCCAAATCCGACACCAAATCATTACCCAAATCCCCAAATCAAACTCTCCAAACCGCTAGCCTTAAACTCCCAATTTACACCTTAAATACATACCAACTAGGTGGGAAAATGAATGGGGAAGCAATATTATTGATCAAAAATAAGCACAAGGGACTTACCTCAAGAATTCCCTCGAAAAACCTCTCAAAAAGTCGCCTAAACCGTGCTTGAAATGTTTGCAATGAAGCCAAAATCGCGAACCCTTATTTAAATAATCTGCCTAGGCTTTTCGCACCTGCGGCCGTATATCCGCACCTGCGGAAGCGCTTCTGCGGAAATCACTTGGGTCCCCCAAGCCCGTATCTGCGCTCCAGGTTCCGCACCTGCGGAGGCACTTTTGCGGCCTTCCACCCGCTTTTGCGGAAACAAGCATCACTCTCAATTTCGCACTGTGGAGCCATGCTCGCACCTGCGGGCTCGCAGATGCGGTAAATCCCTCGCACCTGCGCCCTGCCCAGGGCAGCCCAAATCCTCTTCTGTGTATACCCAACCGTATATGCAGCATCGCAGGAGCAGAAATGACCTCGCACCTGCGACCTCTGCTCACCTCCTCCCTGGCCGCTTCTGCGGTTCACCTCTCGCTTCTGCGAGATCGCACCTGCGATCCCCACTCCGCAGGTGCGATTACACCAGAAGTTGTGAGCTTCAACACTTCCCTCAAACTTCAATTCGATCCGTTAACCATCCGAAATCTCCCCAAGGCCCCCAGGACCTCAACCAAACATACCAAGAAGTATTAACACCTCATAAGAACTTAGTCGAACCCTCAAATCACCTCAAACAACATCAAAAACACGAATCACACATAGATTCAAGCCTAATGAACTTTGACACTTCCAATTTCTATAACCGACGCCGAATACTATCAAATCACATCCGATTGACCCCAAATTATGCACACAAGTCACAAATAACACCACGGACCTACTCCAACTTCAGGAATCGGAATCTGACCCGATATCATAAAGACCACTCCCGATCAAACTTCCCCAAAATTCAACTTTTGCCATTTCAAGCCTAATTCCTCTACGAACCTCTAAATCACAATCCAGACATGCTCCTAAGTCCAAAATCACCTAACGGAAACATAAAAACTCCGTTCCGGAATCATTTACTCAAAGATCAACATCCGGTCAATCATTTGTACTTTAGCTTTCAACCTTGAGACTAAGTGTCTCATTTCTTTCTGAAATCATACCGGATCCGAACTGACTACCCCGGTAAGTCACATAATATCTATAAAGATTGAAATGAGAAGTAAATGGGGGAATGGGGCTACAACTCTCAAAACGACCGGCTGGGTCGTTACATCCTCCCCCTCTTAAACAAACGTTCGTCCTCGAATAGGTCTAGAACATACATGGAGTTTCAAATAGGTGTGGATATCTGCTCCGCATCTCCCGCTCGGTCTCCCAAATAGCCTCCCCAACTGGTTGACCTCTCCACTGCACCTTTACTGAAGCTATGTCCTTTGACATCAACTTTCGAACTAGCAGACCCAAAATGGCTGCCGGCTCCACATCATAAGACAGATCACCATCCAACTGAACTGTGCTGAAATCCAAAATATGAGACGGATCACTGCTATACTTCCAGAGCGTAGAAGCATGAAATACTGGATGCACACTCGATAAACTAGGTGGCAAGGCAAGCTTGTAAGCCACCTCCCCAATCCTCTAAAGTACCTCAAATGGCCCAATATATCGAGGGATCAACTTGCCCTTCTTCCCGAACCTCATAACACCCTTCATTGGTGAAACCTTGAGTAGTACCTTCTCCCCAACCATGTAAGCAACATCACGAACCTTTCTGTCGGTGTAACTCTTCTGTCTAGACTACACCATGCGAAGCCGCTCCTAAATCATCTTAACCTTGTCTAAAGCATCCCGAACTACGTTAGTATTATCACGCCCCGAAACCGTGAAGCGCGACCGACACTCAATCGAGTGAAATCGACCGAGCAAGCCTGTTAGATTACTTCTACCCAAACTCATTCATGAATAAAGAGAATATATGTTTTCCTTAATTAAACAATAAAGTGGTCGTGTCTGCAATTACCAATTTCTTACCATAAGTTTCACCATCTTTAAAGTCTCAAATGGACAAGTAATACAACCACAACATAGCATAGTTTGTCTTTCCCAGTACCAATACATAACGCACACTATGTCTACGGAGCCTCTATAGATAAAGAAGAGTACAATGATAATGCCGACAACAAGGCCCCGGCTATACCTCAACCATAATACATAAAGAACAAAAGATACATGACCCCGGGATGAAGTTGGGCTCACCAAGTCAGCTGGGAAGAAGCTGTACTACTATTACTGGTCAATGTCTCCTGCTGTGGAACCACCTGCATCTATTGAAAGATCCAGCGCCCCCGGCAAAAGGGACGTTAGTACCGTCGAATAATACTAGTATGTATAACTAAACACCCTCTCAATAGAATGACAAATAATACAAATAAGATTATCATAATATCAATGAAAGCCTTAATCAACATCTAACCTCAATTTAGGATCAAGACAGTGTTCAAATTAAATTCCATATCTCACATTGGGAGATTTTTAGTATCGATATACCATTGTCCACAATACCATTATTCACAATACCAGTACCACCGTACTCTTAGCACGGAGTCCGATCACGACCCAATCGGCTAGGCCATCACACTAGAGACATCAATCACAATTTCTCTCAATATCAATACCTCCATCTTTAACACGGAGTTCGATCACGACCCGATCGGTTAGGCTATCCATTAGGGACATCAACCACACTTACAATTTCAACTACAATTTCCAGCATAATCCCAACCATGTGTGCGGCATGGTGTCCGATCACGACCCGACCAGCTAGGCTGTCTTATTTGAGACATCAACCTTTTTATATCAATCATCGCATTTTGTACTACTTTCACATCTTTTCATTTTATTGGCACTAATGGCCATAATTATAAGATCATTCTTGGCATGTTGGCCATATTCAATATTTCATGCTCACCTTATCAATTTCAAATATCATTATCATCATCAACAATAAATACAACTCAAATCAAAGTGTGTAGTACACATGTGAGCAATTTAGAGTCTAAGGCACATAGAGATATTTCACAAAAATTGGCATAATAGCCTTCATTTGAACTTGACTTAAAGTCGAAACATTATTAATGCACAACCCATATTTTAACACATCCTAAATTGGTAACATAACATGAATAGATCATTTGGGATGCTTGTTGAACATATATCGTTCAACCCAATCTTACTCGGAATAGCCAATTTCATAATGAATCACTCGGGACCTACATAAGTTACATGAATATCGTTGGATTCAATTCTAAGAGAAGAGTTTAGCCAACATACCTCACTTGAGCTTCCTTACACTCTAAATGTTCTGAAATTCTTAGCAACTTCAATATATTGTAGAAATATAACAAATTGAACCAAAATTAGGAAGATGATCATGGTTCTAGCTCACTTGAGCATTTTATCAAATGCTAGGTGTGCATAAGTTTTCAATGTCCTTTTTATGAAGGATTTCATCATCCCACAACCCAATCTTTACCATTTGTAGCTCATCAATCTTCCTACACCCTTTGATAACACATGCATGTAAAATAAACAACTCTCATGCCGAGAAACGTATCTTGCTAGTTACCCATTTACAGAAAATTTCGAAATTAGGGTTTAAGGTATAGAATCTTACCTCTAGGATGAAGACCTAGTAAGCTTCCCTTCTTAATCTTCCAAAACTTGAGCAAGAATTGAAGAAAAATTATTGAAGAACACCTTCTCACTCTAGGGCACTCTCTCTCACTCTAAAATATCATATTATGTCTCAAAAATAGCCCAAAGAGTGTATTTAACGAAATTGGGTCGGGTTTTTAAAACCCAAAAATAGAGCTCCGGAACAAGGTATGCGATAGCATAACCGATATACGGACCGCATATCGGTCTCATAATTAGTTACAAAATAGCCAAAAGAACTGTTTGTGTATGCGGTCACTATACGGTCCGCATAACTGTTATGCGGTCGTATAGTCGACCGCATAGTTGCTTCCAACTGACCCAATTAACTGCCTAGCTCTGCGGCCATTATTCGGTCCGCAGAGTGGTTCTGCGGTCGCATAATGGACCGCTAAAATGCACTTTTCTGTTGAAAATTTTCCTTTACTTTCCGGTGCATTGTTCAACCCAAAAAGGTTCGAGCCTACAATCCTCAAACACGTAAGCCTAGTCCGGCACCATGAAACATTATTTTCTTTGCAAACTTTACCGGGCTTTACACTTGAGTACTTTAAAATTTTCCGGGGTGTTACATATTTCCACATTGGAATTTCTATGTCCTGTGCCAACCCACCAGGACTTTGGTGTTCTGTCTTCACTTGCTGACAGTTCGGACATCTTGCTACAAAGTCCGCCACATTTCTCTTCATATCATTCCACCAATAGACTTCCTTAAGATCATGATATATTTTGGTAGAAACTGGGTGCACAGAATACCTAGAAGTGTGAGCTTCAGTCAAAATTCTTTCATAGAGACCATCCACATTTGGAACACATAGTCGCCCTTGGTACCTTAGTGTACCATCATCCATGCCAAGAGAAAAGGCCATGGTCTTATGTTTATGAATCCGCTATTTCAATTGCACCAACAATGGATCGTTGTATTGCTTCTCTTTAACTTCCACAACAAGCGATGATTCAGCCTTATTTTGCACAATTACCCTTCCTTCACTAGAGTCCGTAAGATGAACTCCCAAACTAGCCAATCAGTGAACTTCCTTGGCTAGTGGCCTCTGATATGCCTCCAAGTGAGCCAAACTACCCATAGATTTCCCGCTAAGAGCATCAACCACAACATTGGCCTTTTCCGTATGATATAGAATATCGATGTCGTAGTCCTTGAGTAACTCAAGCTGTCTTCTCTGCCTCAGATTCAATTCCTTCTGCTTGAAAATATATTGAAGGTTCTTAGGATTCGTGAATATATCAACATGGACCCCATATAAATAATGACGCCAAATTTTTAATGCAAATACCACAGCCGCAAGTTCTAAATCATGTGTTGGATAATTCTTTTTATGATGCTTTAGGTGCCTAGAAGCTTAAACTATCACCTTCCCATGTTGCACTAATACACACCCAAGCCCGATTCTTGAAGCATCATAATATACCACAAATCCATCCATACCCTCTGGTAGAGTCAACACCGGCGCCGTAGTCAGTCTTGCTTTCAATTCCTGGAAACTCTTTTCACAAGCATCTGACCATTGGAACTTAATTGCCTTCTGTGTCAATTTAGTCAATGGAGAGGCAAGAGTAGAAAACCCTTCCATAAACTTTCTGTAATATCCAACTAAGCCTAAGAATTTGCGAATCTCTGTTGGAGTTATAGGCCTCGTCCAATTCTTCACAGCCGCAATTTTCTGAGGATCAACCTTAATCCCCTCACTAGAGACAACATGAACCAAGAATGTGACAGACTCGAGCCAAAATTCACATTTCAAAAATTTCGCATACAACTGGTGTTGATACAGAGTCTGCAACACTGCCCTGAGGTGACCGACATGGTCCTCTCGATTTCGTGAATATACAAAAATATCGTCAATAAACACTATCGCAAAAGAATCGAGGAATGCCTTGAAAACACGATTCATAAGATCCTTGAAGGCTGCTGGGGAATTTGTTAGCCCAAAAGACATCACCAGAAATTCAAAATGCCCATACCGAGTTCTAAAAGCTGTTTTCGGAATATCCCGCTCCCTGATCTTCAATTGGTGATACCCGGATCTTAAATCAATCTTGGAGAAGTACCTGGCACCTTGCAATTGATCAAACAAGTCATCTATCCTTGGCAGTGGGTACTTATTCTTGATTGTGACCTTATTAAGTTGCCAATAGTCAGTACACATTCTCAGTGACCCATCTTTCTTTCTTACAAAAAGGACCGGTGCGTCCCAAGGCAACACACTCGGCCGGATAAAATCTTTTTCTAACAAATCTCTCAATTGTTCCTTTAGCTCCTTCAATTCTGCCGGTGCCATTCCGTAGGGTGGAATGGATATAGGATGTGTGTCTGGCATCATATATATTCCAAAATTAATCTCCCTGTCTGGTGGGATCCCAGGGAGTTTATTTGGAAAGACTCCTGGAAATTCATTCACAACAGGCACGGACTCAAGTGTAGGTGCCTCAGCATCGGTGTCCGTAACCCGGACCAAATGGTAAATACATCCCTTGTTTATCATCTTTGCGGCCTTAAGGTAGGAAATAAACCTACCCTTTGGCACTACATCATCACCCTTCCAATAACTAGATCATTTTGAAATTCGAACCTAACAGTCCTGGTTCGGCAATCAAGCTTGGCAAAACAAGAATAAAGCCAATCCATCCCCATTATCACATCAAAATCGACCATTCTTAATTCAATAAGATCTGCCACGGTGTCTCGACCACGCAATGTGACAATACAATCCCTATAATCCCGCGCGGCCAAAATAGACTCACCAACCGGAGTAGATACAGAGAACGACTCATAAAGATGTTCTGGTTCTATCCCAAATTCCATAGCAACATAAGGAGTGACATATGACAAAGTGGAACCGAGATCAATAAGAGCATATACATCATGAGATTTGATAGACAATATACCTGTGACAACATCTAAGAGAAGCCTTCGAACTCTAGAGACCCCTCATAGCATAGAAACGGCTGGATCCTCCAGAACTCTGTGCACCACCCCTAGTTACACCATGACCTGCAGGTGCTGGAGTGCCTCAAGCTAGAGGAGGTGTTGTGGATGTAGTAGTTGCAGAACTAGC
>AWOL01S0051999.1:0-22479 GCA_000715115.1 Nicotiana otophora | reverse complement strand
ATGCCCTGTAGTTGTATGTGGATTCTCATATTCAATGACTGTGATTCTCATATTCAATGTTAGATTTTTTTCTTCTTTTTGTTTTATAACTTTTGAATTTTTGACAACATTGAATGGTTAAGTTCATTTGGGGTTGTAACTTGTAAGTTTCTTGGCTTTTTGTGTGAAGCTGTCTCATATTCTTTGTAAGGAAAACTTTTCGATTATATAATTGCTAAAACTTTTCTCTCAGTACTACATAGTCTGTGATGAAGGTTATTTGGGGAAATCGAATAAAGAAATAAGGGCAAAGGTACTCTTGTACTATGGTAAATAGTTCAAATCTATCCTCTTATGCTTTTCGTATTACTTTATGTCACCATTGAAGGATTTGTAAAGATCATAAAATGAGTATTGTGATTTGTTGAAGTTTGAGCGGAATTGTTAACTAGCTATCAGGCTTGAAGTATAACCAAATGGGTCTATCCTGTTCTTCAGCAGATATTGAAGTTCTTTTTTGTTCTAACGATTAAGAATTTTGACAGCTTTGTGCACTGTTAAGGTATGTTCGGCTATTTTAACTTTGCCAAACGATCCAATGCAAGTGTTTTCCCTAGCTTATAATTCCGTAAAAATGAGTCTACAATGCTGGTTTTTTTTTTGTGGAGTGTTGATCCATCCATTTTTCCGGCAGAAGCTGAAACCTGAAGGAGCAAATTGAAACAAATTCAAACAATAAAAGATAAAAATAAAATTTGGGATATAATTAAGCAATTATCTTCAGCATTTGGGGATTAAAGATGGCATATTTATGTATGAAAAGTGGCAATGGCCTCCTGAATACGGGAAAGAAGTTGAGGTTAGTCGTGGGTGGGGTGGGGAGGTTATTCTTTTAGGGGTGGGGGGTAAGGATTCCTTCAAGAATGGAGTTCGCTGGTTTTGTTACGTGGCATCTGACTTGAAAAAATTGGAGGGGTCACCTGACATAGGGCGTTAGGGTTAAGGTAAATCTGAAAAGTTTATTAACGCTGAAATGAACGAAAAGTATAACAGGGACTAATATAATCAATATACAATAGCAGAGGAGCAAATTCGATCATTTTCCAAGAAATAATGCTAATTCATAAACACACAAATTAAGAGCCCGTTTGGACATAAGAAAAATTTTCCTTTTTTTAAAAAAAAAATTATTTTTTTTCGAAATCAGTGTTTGTTCATAAAGTTTCAAATTTTCACTTGAAGATGCATTTTGTAAATTTTTAAAAATTTGAAAAACTCCAAAAAACTGTTTTTNTCATAAACACACAAATTAAGAGCCCGTTTGGACATAAGAAAATTTTTCTTTTTTTCCAAAAAAAATTTACTTTTTTTCGAAATCAGTGTTTGTTCATAAAGTTTTAAATTTTCATTTGAAGATGCATTTTGCAAATTTGAAAAATTCCAAAAAACTGTTTTTCAAAATTTTCACTCATAAAACTTCAAAAACAACCCAAAATTATATTCATGTCCAAACACAACTCTAAATTTCAAATATCATTTTCGTTTGAAAAATCTTTTTCCCCATATTTTGAAATTTTACAATTCTTATATTCAAACACCCACTAAGTAACACGTTTGCGAGGGTTAAAAGAGATGGTACAAATAAATTTAGGAATCTAATCCTTACGTTTGATGCAATGTTGCATCTCTTTAAATACTTGATATGACCTTATACTATAATGTTTCTAAAATCACACACGAATCACACATTTACGTGAGTGAACAAACGTACTACATTAAGTTAGTTCTAGTATCATGTAAGAAAATATCCAACTTAATTAAAAGTATCAAATGGAGTAGTACCCCAAAAATTTTGCGAATTTAACCAAACAGCCTGCCTTTTATGCACTGTACTATTCAGTTTCAACCAAAAATAGAGGCGCATCTCAATTCGTCCCCCCAAATTATGTTGTGCCTTGCTTTGATATCGTTTCTTTCTTTAATTGGTGGGAATTTGTTAAACCACTTACCACTTACCAATATGTCAAAGAGAACGTATGCTTTTAGCCATTAAAAAAAGAGCCTTTCTTCTTTCCTTGTGGCTAATAACATGAAATGCTTTGGATGTGATGCAACAATCGAGGATTAGCCTCTTTAAATGTCGTTTCTAAATGAATAAAAAACAAAGATAAAAATGAATTGTCATTTGGGTGCACATTTCAAATTCAAAATTTTTTTGTATCTAATTTAATAACTTAAGCCTATAAATTAGAATATATTATATTGGGTCAAGTTCCTACCTAAATAGTATCTAAAATTAACAATCATCGATACATTGTAAATCTTAGATATGGAAAAATTATTTCAGAATGGTATATACAAAATAGATCGTGAAGTTTCGAGTTTCAAGTGAAAAATTATTAGAACTTTAAGTGAAATAGTGATATGGAAGTGTATTTCAAGTGAATTTTTGAAATCTGTTACTTTCATTCACAAATCATCAGCTTTCAAAATATCTTTTATTCCAACTGAAGCTAATGTCCGAAATCCGAACACAACTTCTATAACTTTTCTTAACTCCAACTTATTCAAGTATATTTTTTGGCTGACTTTAGCTCAAACATTGTCCAAACGTTCCATGCGTGCGCGCACACACACAAAAAAAGGGGAACAAAAGAGGAAGCTGGTATATTACGATAACTGAAAGAAGAACGGAAAAGGGTTATATTTGCCTCCTTACTCTTTAAAAGGGGTTATATTTATCCTTCATTATACTTTTTAGATATATTTATCCTTATCGTTATACTTTAGGATCATATTTGCCCTTGTACTCTTCAAAAGGGTTATATTTGTCATTCGTTATACTTTTTTGACATATTTATCCTTACAATTATACTTTAGGATCATATTTGATCGCCATATCCCACCTTTGTTTTCCTACATGACACCTATGCGAATTTCTTTTTCTCCTAATTTAAATATGGTCACCTGTTTAAACTAATTTAACTCTCCCACCCAATTTAAATAAGACTTCATTAACTCCATTGTTGTGCAACTTCTCGTAATTTGTCTATGTTTATTCGTAATTTAACACAGTCACCTTTGTCTATGTTAATTTGTTTCCATTTAATACTTAGGAGTTAGGAGATATGAATTACTCAATGATGTTTTGAAGTGTTTGTAGAGATACAACTCTGTAAAGTCTAAACTCGGTCAATTGACCATGATTGATCCACGAAAAATAATTTTCTGATACGACATTTACGAAGATTGTGCGAAATACAATAGCGATATAGCAGCGACAACATATTGGCAAATAATAACTTTGAACTCAAAATTACTAATGTAATACAGCTCATAATTATTGCAGTAATCAAAGTAAATTACGAGAAGTTGCACAACAATGGAGTTAACGAAGTCTTATTTAAATTGGGTGAGCATGTTAAATTATCTTAAATAGGTGACCATATTTAAATTGAAAGAAGAAAAAATCCACATAGGCGCCATGTAGGAACACAAAGGTGGGATATGGCGATCTAACGGATGAGGGGCAAATATGATCCTAAAGTATAATTGTAAGGATAAATATGTCAAAAAAGTATAATAAATGGCAAATATAACTCTTTTAAAGAGTACATGGGCAAATATGATCCTAAAGTATAACGATAAAGATAAATATATCTAAAAAAATATAACCCTTTTTAAAGAATACACGGGCAAATATGACCCTTAGCCGAAAGAAGAATTAATCCAAATAGTCGTCCACCCATGATCCAACCACTAAAACTAAAAATAGCCGGTGGAGGTAAAATATAGGGAAACTACCAGGCTACTAGCTATGTCCATTTATAAGTAGCTTATACCAAAAATTGGTCAATTCAAAAAATATTACTAATATTAGCCAAATATTATTAATATTAACCAATTAGCTATTTGTAACCCAAAAAGGTCAAATTTTTACTTTCTTCTAAGTGGATGTTATTAGAATAGACTGGGTACATCTTAAGGAGCTTAAATTTCAGTTTTGGGATGATTTGGTGGAATTATGAGGTGGTTTGATTTGAGAATTCGAAATAGAAGATGAATATGAAAAAAATAATATGTGTATCACACTATGTATCATTTGTGTATCACATATGTATCATATTTGTATCAAATGTGTATCACATGTATATTTATGTATACCTATGTGTGAGATACATGTGTCGCAGAAGAATTTTTTGAACTCGATTTAACTACGATATTTGATATTAAATCAGTGCAAATCACCTCCAATCTTCCTCAAATTATGTATATTGATTCATCTATGTGTTTTCAATAAATTTCAACTATACCCATTGAAAAAAGTCGTTTTTTGCTTAGATTTTTTAGAATCTTGTATATATATTTTTTTTGTATTTCATCATCGTATTTGCTATCTCGTCCATGAAATTTCTTTTTTGTCTTGTATCTAATGTTGTTAAATATGTGTCACGACCCATTTCTCTTATAGGTCGTGATGGCGTCCACCGTCGCCGCTAGGCAAGCCAACAGTGGATTAACCATGTGATTTCCTCTTTTTAATAAACTTCCAAGTATTTAAATTCCATTAGTTAAAAGATTTAAGAAATAGCAGATTTAAATAAATAAAAGGAAAGTAGTTGAGTGCAATCATAACAATAGTAATAATCCAAACCATAAAATCTGCTAGTGTGTGTGCCAAGACCTGGTGTCACAAGTGTATGAGCACTAATAGATTATACAAACTCTAGCTACCGTCTGAAATAAAATAGACAGAAAATAAAAGCAAAGGAGAGACTCTAGGTGTTATGAAACGGCTCAGGAAACAACTCACCACTAGGCCTCCGGGTAACGGGGATGCGCGTCGGTATGTCCACCAGATGCACCTGCCTCAGATCCTGCACGATTAGTGCATAAGTGTAGCGTGTGTACATAAACAACATGTACTCAGTAAGTATCAAGTCTAACCTCGAAGAAGTAGTGACGAGGGGTCGACATCGACACTTACTATGGGCTTACAATAACAGTACAAAAGTTCTAAATAAGCATGGGTTATATAGATGACATTAATAATCACTCATTAACAAGTAGAAAATAAATAATTCTTTCACACATGGAAATTTCTAAATTAATTCAGTCGTATATGATTGCAACTTCTCCAAACCATAAAATGATAATGAATATATAAATACGCTCCGAGTATTATCACACACGATTATGCCGAGGTCATACGGCCTGATCCAGAATAATGTGTACATTATCGAGGATCGAGCGGTACGAACCATAGATGCATTTATCTACTGCCGAGGCGTTCGGCCCGCTCCACAAGAAGAGAGGATACTTTATAACATTTGACTTAAACGTTATTAAAGGCTAATACACAATGTAATACAAATTCCATTAACGGTCTTTCACTATTTCTTCTAACAAGTTTTAATATAATTTGGGCACTTTAATTAACAAGTAGGGTACAAACATTTCAAATAATTCATGATTAGGGTCCTAAAACTACCTGGACATTAGCATATTTAGTAGCTACGCACGGACTCTCGTCGCCTCGTACATATGTATTCCCCACAATTAGAAGCAAACATTAATTTAAATCACATATGGGGTAAATTCCCTCGTACAAGGTTAGACAAGAGACTTACCTTGTCTCAAAGCTCACTTTTCGGCCTCACATTCACTCTAAAGTTTCAACTCGGTGCCGAACAATCCGGAACTAGTAAAATGTTGTATAAATCAATCAATATGTGTTCAAAAGTTCATATTCTAACTATTAGAGTGATTACCCAACCCCAATTAAAGGATTCCTAAAATTCATCAACGGGCCTACGTGCCCGGATTCCGGAAATTTTCGAAGAACGTTATTACCCATAACCTCACGAACTTGAATATATAATTTTCACTCAATATCGTAACCATTTTTGTGGCTAAATCCCATTTTTATCAAAACCTAAGTTTTTCAACTAAACTCACAATTTTTCACATTAAAATATACCCATAATCTATGTATTAAACTTACATTGGGTAGGAATTACTTATTGTCAATAGCTAGGTTGAAATCCCCCTCTTTAAAGCTCCAAAATCACTCAAGTGTGTAATAAATGAGCTCAAAAATAAACTAAGTCCCATTTTAAAATGTTTTGCCCAGCTGCCCCCTTCTTCGCGAACGCGAAAAGGGCTTCGCGTTCGCAAAAGCAAACGGTCCAGGCCTAGAAATATTGGCCATCGTGAACGCGGCCAGGGCCTCGCGAACGCGGAGGCTTACCTGCCCTGCCCTATGCGAATGCGAAGAACAACGGTGTCATCCCCACCTAGCTCGCCTTACCCTTTGCGAACGTGGCCCCCATCACGCAAATGCAAAGCACAATATTCCCCCACCCCAATTCCTTCTTCGCGAACGCGAGGGTCCTTCCGCGTTAGCGAAGAAGGAAACCAGAACTGGAAAATTTGGTTTTTCCAACTTAGCTCCGGATGGTCCGAAACACACCCGAGCCATTCAGGACATAAACGTAATATGGACCTGCTCGAACTCTCAAAATGTTTACAAAAAGAATGAAACTAAGAATCACATCCCAAAATCAAATTAAACCAAATTATGAACTTCAAGTTTTCAATTCGCTCTGAACGTGTCGAACCTTACTTAGACTACTCGGAATGACACCAAATTTTGCGTGCAAGTCTTAAATCGCCATTCGGAACTATTTCTAGGTTTGTAATCCCAAACAGACCTCGATAACACCAAAACCTACTTCAAACTAAATTTAAAGAACTTTTAAACATCCAATAAGCCAATTTTAAATATTAGGCGCTGAAACGTTGCCGGGTCATCCAAAATCTGATCTGAATATACTTTCAATTTCAAAATCATCATGCGAACCTATTGAAACTGCCAAATCCCGATTCTGAGGTCGTTTACTCGAAATGTTGACCAAAGTCAAACTTAGCCTTTAAAAGCCAAACCAAGGAACCAAGTTTTCCGATTTCAATCCGAACCCTTCCCAATCCCGAACTAACCATCCCCGCAAGTTATAAAATAGTAAATGCACATAAGGGGAGTTTTATTTAAGAGAACGGGGGCCTAGAAAGAAAAATGACCGGTCGGGTCGTTACAATATGGAAGGAGATATTTATGTGTGATTCTTGGAGAGAAAGAATCTTATTTATTTGAGTTTTTAATTTTTATATGTGCTTGGCTAGTTTTGGTAGATCTATGATTAATGGCTAGAGTTTGGTAAGTTGGGATTTATTTGGGACATTTCTATAAGATTCCCTAAAATATATGCATAATTTATGTATTATATATGTATAATTTTGTATAATCAAAGTATATTATATATATATAGCTAGAAAAAGTAAGTAATGAATATGACCGGCTATTTGTGTAAGGATCCCCCTCAAAAGGCCCAATAACAAAAGAAGAGTGAGCCCTTCAAGGGAATCTGGGCCTCCACCTTTTTCGAATACAAGCCCATTTGTATATTAATTTTTAGAATTTTTTCCTTTCTATACAATATTTAAAATTTATTTACCAAAATTGTCCTAATTTTGTTTATTACCCGCCCTAAACAATGATTACTTATAAATTATATACAATCAATTATTAGTGCCTTAAATTAGGGGATTTAGTTGCATCCTTTTGCATACTCTCCACTCCTCTTTCAATAAGGATATCAGCGTATGGGACGATACTGAGTGAGCCTTTTCCGTTCCAAATTCATTACTGGGATGGGAAGGATCGTTGTATCAATGTTTTTGCTGAGGTGGCTGATAATCTGTGGAGTTAATAGCTAGGTTTGCAGTACAAAATCAAAATTGCATCAATTGTAATGTAGTCTCTCGACTGTGTTGTAGTCTCACATATTTTACTAATAATGTCAGGAATTGATCAACACCCCACTACTCTGCATTCTGTTAATTAACCTTGTGAACTTGGATACATTGGTACGTCCAAGTATAGATCCTTTTCATGTGTCATCGGAGATACTTTGATTGCAGCCGTGAAGATTTTTTAATTCTTATATTAACTGTTGTATAAAAAACTATTGTATCATATGACCAAAAGTTTAAGAGGTGAAGTCGCTTTTATTTTCTTGCAGACTTTACTTTTCACGAAGAACTTCCAGTTCGATCAGATTTGAAGTCTATAGTCAATTAACTTTGAGGGCTGAAACGTGTACGTCATGGATCAGTGCACATGAGTCAACTGAAATATTTCTGCTATAATATTAATATTTTTCATACAACTAATTATATATTATACAACTTATTTAAAACTTATCTACAACTTTTATACAACTAATTATATATTATACAACTTATTTACAATTTATCTACAACTTTTATATATTATTTCTACCTAGTTAAATACAACTAAATATCATACAACTTAAATACAATTATTATACAATTGTTTTACAATATGTGTAATGACCCAACCAGTCGTTTTGAGATCTAGCGCGTCGTTCGGCAGTTTTAGACCTTGAATGGCTTCACTTAAGGTATTATGACTTGTACGGGTGGTCAGAATCGAATTTCGGGAAGTTCGGGATTGATTTGGAAAGAAAATATAATTTCAGAAGCTTTAAGTTGGCATAATTGACTAAGGTTTGACTTTTAAGTAAACGATCTCGAAATTGGTATTTGAAGGTTCCAATAGGTTCGTATGATGTTTTCAGACTTGGGCATATGTTCGGGTTGTGTATCGTACCATCGGGTAGCATTGCAGCGCTTATTATGGAAGGTTGGTATTTTAAAAGTTTAAGAAATTCTTAAGTTTGACTTGAAGTGAGTTTTAATATTATCGATGTCCGATTTGGGATTTTGAGCCTTGGAATAGTTTCGTTATGTCATTTATGACTTGTGTGCAAAATTTGAGGTCAATCGGACTTGATTTGATACGTTTCGGAATATTGAATTTGGAAATTTATAAGTTAGATTTGAGGCACGATTCATGATTTTGATGTTGTTTGACGTGGTTTAAGGTTTTGACTAAGTTTGTACTGTACTTTGGGATGTGTTTGTATGTTTGGACGGGGTCCCGGGGGCCTCGGGTGCAAATCAGATTGAAAATGGATCGAGTTTGGACTTGGGAGGAATGCTGAAGCAGCTGGCATCTAGTGTAACCACACCTGTGAGGTTTTAGTCGTAGGTGCGGAGTTGTAGAAGCGGCACTGTGACCACAGAAGAGACCTTTGGATTAAGCTGGGATGGTCGCAGATGCGAGTGTATTTCCGCATCTACGAGCTCGCAGATGCGAAGGGTGCTCCGCAAAAGCAAAAAATGAGATGGATAGTTGGGGTCGCAGAAGCGAAAGATTCTTCGCACGTATGAGAGCGTAGGAGTGCGTGGTGGACCGCAGAAGCGGTTGCGTAGAAGCGAAAAGTGGTCCACAGAAGTGGATTTTGCCTGGCTTGGAGGGAACCGCACCTGCGATGGATTTTTTGCAGGTGCGGTTGGTGTTCCGCATGTGCGGAAGGTCGGTTGGGCAGATTGTTTTAAAATCGGGGTTTTGCTCATTTCCCTCATTTTCTCACTTGGTTTGGGCGACCAGTGGGGAGCTTTAAGAAGAGATTTTCATCATCTATGTCAAGGTAAGTAATTCTCACATATTGTGAGTTAAATACATAATTTTTATGTGGATTTGAGTATGAGAAATTGTAGAAATTGTGGGGGTATTGGTAGAAAACCTAAAAATTGGTATTTTAGGACTTTGACCACGAAATTGGGCATGGAATTAGGAATAAATCATATATTTGAGTTCGTGGTGTTATGGGTAAAGTTTATCTTTGAAAATTTTCGATATCCGAGTACGTGGGCCCGAGGGGTGACTTTATCGACTTTTCGAACGGAGTTGAGAATTTGTTTAAATTGATTAATTATGGGTGTTAGAGTATATTTTGACTTGTTTGCACCTTGTTTGACTATTTGTGGATCGACGGGCATCGGTTTGAGGTGTTAGGGAAGCTTTGGAGCCGGTTATAGAACTTCAAAGCAAAGTAAGTCTCTTGTCTAACCTTGTGAGGGGAAACTACCCCTAGGTGATATTTATTGTTATGTGCTACTAGTTGTGGGTGCTACATACGCATGAGGTGACGAGAGTCCGTACGTAGCTAAAGCATATTTATGTCTGGGTAGACTTAGGATCTTATCCTATGATACTTGAATTACTTGAACACATTCTACTGGCTTAATTAATTGAAGTTATAATTGAAATAGATTTAGAAGTAAATATATGTACACTAGGCTACGCCTTAACACTTTGAGTTGTGGGCGAATTATTCAAGAAATGGTAAAAATTTTATTTAATTGACGCTCTTGTACTGGATTATAAACGAGTGTCTCATAATTCGGGAACTTCCTTCCCTTTCTTGTGGAGCGGCCGAATGCCTCGGCAGTATATAGATGCATCTATGGATCATGTCGCTCGCCCTCGGCAGTGTACACATTATTCTGTATCGAGCCAAACGACCTCGGCAGTATCGTGCGTTATATCGCTAGTAGCCCGAATATTTATGAGCTAATCTTTCCACTGATGCCCGGCATTTTTTTGGTATTTCCAATTTATATGATAATGGCACTTAACATTTGTTTTCTGAGCTATTAAGGTATAATACAAGGTCTAGAAATTTATGCTTTAAAAGGGTAATTGTAAGGTTATGTAACTGACAAATTTACCCCATCATTGTTGTATGCTTCATATCTGCTCATGTTCTATTATATTGTTCTATTGGACTTTTAGTAAGTGTCGATGTCGACTCCTTGTCACTACTTCTCCGGGGTTAGGCTAGATACTTACTGGTTACGCATTGATTTACGTACTCATGCTGCACTTCTGCACTAAACGTACAGGATCTGACAGGTTCGTTAATGATCACTTGGAGCATAGGCACACCTGTTGAGGAGACTTTATGTGAGATGCATTCCAGGCTACGCATCGCAACCTCACCGAGTCTCCATAGTGCTACTTATTTTATTCTGTCTTATTACATTCAGGACAGATATTGTATTATTATTATTATATTCCTTAAAAAATGCGCATGCACTTGTGACACCGAGTTTTGGTGGTTTCTACGAGTTGTTCGTTGTTGTAATTGTGTAAATATCTTCACTTACTCTGTAAATTCTATTTTATATTATTCAATGAAGGAAATTAAAATTTCAAAATGCTAAAATAATCAATTAAATTGATAAATCACTGTTGGCTTTCCTGACGGCAGCGTTAGGTGACATCACGACCTATAATGGATTTTGGATCGTAACAGCTTGGTATCAGAGCGTTAGGTTCCCTTAGGTCTCACGAGTCAGGATCAAGTCTAGTAGAGTTTTGCGAATCGGTACAAAGAAGTCTGTACTTATCTTCGAGAGGCTAGAGGGCTGTTAGGAGCACTTCCCTTCTTGATTCCTCTCGTGCAATTTGATTCCTTTGAGGCTTAAGACTTTATTTCCTTCCTACTCAATCTAATGAGACGCTAAGCACTTGTTGTCAACTGGACATTGAGGAGTTGTATTGGTATTGCAGACGTTGGGCAGGATGTTTTTCCCTGCGAGTTCGGGCAAGCTATTGTCATCGCCTTGCGGAAGGATGTTCTATCATTTCAGCTCAGTAGCTGTGTTTCCTATGGTTTTGAGGCTATGCACAGGTTGCTATGATGTTCATGAGTTGTTGCCGCACCGTGTTGGTTTAATGGTAGAGTGCTTATTTATGGGTCACAACGTTGAATGACTCGAAAGAGAGGGTTCCTCAGTGCATGATTTACAGGTTCAACATTTAATTCCAATAAAAGAAAGGCAATCGGACTATGCATGTTTAGGTTTTGGTTAATGGAGTCACGACACTTGACGTTTTCGAACGCGGTGGGATTTTCATTTTGATGCGGTGTCATCTCCTTGTTTGAATGCATTAAAGTTCGCCGATAATATGGTCTTATTGATTTTGCCTTCGGGGTAGGGTGTTATGAGATGGTGCCTGAGGGGCGATTTCCAGAGATAGCAGTATGCAGCAGTTCGGGATCGAATTGGAGAATTCTAATGTTGATGGCTCGAGAAAGATGATCTTCCAGAAGGTTTAGAGTTGGTAGCAATTCCTTAGTTTAGGTGCTACAGATATAGATTTGGTATAAGGCCGCAGTTGGGCAGTAAAGTATGAGGGNTATTTTATTCTGTCTTATTACATTCGGGACAGATGTTGTATTATTAGTATTATATTCCTTAGAAAATGCGCATGCACTTGTGACACCGAGTTTTGGGGGTTTCTACGAGTTGTTCGTTGTTGTAATTGTGTAAATATCTTCACTTACTCTGTAAATTCTATTTTATATTGTTTAATGAAGGAAAATTAAAATTTCAAAATGCTAAAATGAGCAATTAAATTGGTAAATCACTGTTGGCTTTCCTGACGGCAGCGTTAGGTGACATCACGACCTATAATGGATTTTGGATCGTAACAGCTTGGTATCATAGCGTTAGGTTCTCTTAGGTCTCACGAGTCATGATCAAGTCTAGTAGAGTTTTGCGAATCGGTACAAAGAAGTTTGTACTTATCTTCGAGAGGCTAGAGGGCTGTTAGGAGAACTTCCCTTCTTGATTCCTCATCGTGCGATTTTATTCCTTTGAGGCTTAAGCCTTTATTTCCTTCCTACTCAATCTAATGAGACGCTAAGCACTTGTTGTCAACTGGACATTGAGGAGTTGTATTGGTATTGCAGACGTTATGCAGGATGTTTTTCCCTGCGAGTTCGGGCAAGCTATTGTCATCGCCTTGCGGAAGGATGTTCTATCATTTCAGCTCAGTAGCTGTGTTTCCTATGGTTTTGAGGCTATGCACAGGTTGCTATGATGTTCATGAGTTGTTGCCGCACCGTGTTGGTTTAATGGTAGAGTGCTTATTTATGGGTCACAACGTTGAATGACTCGAAAGAGAGGGTTCCTCAGTGCATGATTTACAGGTTCAACATTTAATTCCAATAAAAGAAAGGCAATCGGACTATGCATGTTTAGGTTTTGGTTAATGGAGTCACGACACTTGACGTTTTCGAACGCGGTGGGATTTTCATTTTGATGCGGTGTCATCTCCTTGTTTGAATGCATTAAAGTTCGCCGATAATATGGTCTTATTGATTTTGCCTTCGGGGTAGGGTGTTATGAGATGGTGCCTGAGGGGCGATTTCCAGAGATAGCAGTATGCAGCAGTTCGGGATCGAATTGGAGAATTCTAATGTTGATGGCTCGAGAAAGATGATCTTCCAGAAGGTTTAGAGTTGGTAGCAATTCCTTAGTTTAGGTGCTACAGATATAGATTTGGTATAAGGCCGCAGTTGGGCAGTAAAGTATGAGGGAGGAAATGGCGGGAAGTGTCTCGCGGTGGTTGAATTTCTAGAAGGTCAAGTACGAAACAACAAAGGTCGAGGAGTTGCTTAAAGGAGATGGTTTAACCGAAGTAAGAGTGGCAGATTAGCATGTGAATCTATGGTAGGCTAGCCGCGTGCCTTTAGAATGTGCAGAATGATTTGGGAGTCGTGATGGAAGGTGATTTGGTCCATGGATTTTATTTGGAATGATGGTTACGGTACGAAGAAAGATTAAATATGGCATAAAGGAGTTGCTTGAAATGAAGAGGGGTGTGAAAATTTGATTATCGTTTCTGATGTGATATGATTTGAGTTAGGAAGGTATTGTTGAACTTTCAGTTGATGTCAATGGGGAAGGAACATATTTATATAGCTAGTGGGCGAGCATGGCTCAAGAGAATTTACTGATTACGTGGTAGTTGTACCCAGTGTAGCGTAGTTGGAAGATGTAGGCATGGAATACCACATGTGGGCTATCTCCTGTGGATAGGTCAGTGGTGGCGTGGTTTAATGAAGTTTCCACAAAGAGTCCTACGTACTACGAAGCGAAAGGTTGAGTATACGATTATGGCTAATAATTCAGGATGTTCATGAAAAGTTTAATAAGAAACTACAAGAAATTTGACAATGTGTGCTATACTTCGCCTTATCGGTTAGGGTGTAGGATTTGGGAAGATTTCGAGCTTATGCTTCTTATGGACGTAATGTACAAGGAAAAAGAATTCGGTTAGTTTCTCCTTTGAGGGTGTGTTCATGTGTTAGCAGAGCGTTGGAGCTTGGTTATATTCAGAATCAGGTCAGAGTGGGTGACTCTCAATAACGGTTCTAGTGGGTTCAAGAATTAAAATGCAATGCCTAAGGATTTCGGGCCTATTGTGTAGTTAAGGATCGAGTTTTCACATTGGATTACGAATGGGACTTGGAATATTCTACGTTAGCATCGGGTATACGGTGCAGTATTGGAGGAAGGGAAGAGGTAGCTTCAGATTCGCGGAAGGTATTGCATAATGGGTATACCAGTTGAAGATGCTATTGTGCGCATAAGGAAGTATGAGATGATTCATGAGTATTGAGATGATGTGATATCGCGATTCGAGTCACTCGGGATGAGTGCGAATTGAGTTTGTTATATTGTGAATGGAGCTATTATATTTCTAAGTCAGGTCAAGAGTAAATTGAAAGAAGTTGAGTCGGTTAGTAATGGTTGAGTCGGCATGATTGTGGCAATGATTAGTTCCTTCAGTGTGTAAAGTTATACATGTGGTTTGTGGTTGTACGTGCGGGCTTGACAACCACCACAACTTGATTGATTTGGGATGTATTTGATTCAAATGGCCTTGTTATGTAAATGGATTCCGGAAGGGTCATAGCGGTTTAGGTTACGACTTGAGGTTTGTATTTTCTGCGGTTTGGGAATTCAGTTGCGTGTTGCATTGGTTCTTCTGAAATGAGTTAAGTGAAAGGCTTTTAGCCAATGAAGTGCTTATTCTACTGATAATTCAAGGGTTCTGATGAATTCATGTATTCTCGCGTAGCGGCGTGATGGGTGCAACGAGCGGCATGGGAATTGAAAGTTGAGGATCAAGGTTGCGGTTCGGTATTGATAAGAATGTCGCGAGTTTGGATGAGCAGGGGTGAATTCAGATGTTTAGAGTAAGTTGGCGTTATCTTAGTGTCGCTTGAGGATGGTGTTATGTGGAAGAGGCATTGTGTATCGAGTTGCGGATTGTGAATTGCTTTATATATTAGAATGATTGATGGTATGGATTTACAGACTTTGCTACCTGGTGCGAAACGTCATGTGAGAATATCCCACGGGGAAATCGGTATAAGTGTGACTTGTTAGTCACTTAATTGTTAAAGATTGAAACCAAGTATGAAGATTATGGTATTATTGTTAGTGTGAGAGTTTATGCCTTAAGGGCGCTCTATTCCTTAGGTTGTGGATTGTGGGAGTTTGCTCTGGATGGCACGACTGCTCGTGTGTGTCATGAATAGGGCCATTGTGGATGCTTGAAAGGTTGTTGGCCCAGTATGGTGTGATCCGAATTGGTGTGAGGTCCATTGAAGGGTCTAATATGAGTGTGTGCTCTACGTCAGGTGAGATGTATTCGTTCGTCATAGCATTTCTTACGAAGGAGGCGTCAGGCATAGGATGTTAGTCCTGTCGTCAGCTATTCCATGTAAATCTCTATTGGGCCATGTGGGTTGTGAGACGGCTTGATTATTCGCACACGTGTTGAGGTCCTGTGTAGCTTGTGGAGTTATGTGAGCAGGATGGCTCTCGAGGTGCCGATCATTTATTGCACCTTAGTTGTGCTTGGGTTTCATAGCGTATGGCGCTATCCGTCTCCCCAGGATTTTTATTATGCACTTGGCGTCTTTATGATTGATGTTCGGGCATTTCGTAAGTATAAGCGTTATGACTTGATATATGTGTTTTCTTCGTGAGTGTTATGTGCGGATCGGGTGGCACGTCGCCACGAGCAGGCTATGTGGATCAGGTTGCATGCCACAACCGTGTCATGTCGGATCTGGTTGCATGCCGCAACAACGAGATGTTGAGCATAGCTCATTATACTTATTTTGTGTATTTGTTTCTCATTCTCTAAGAAAGGTTCACAGCATCTATTCGTCCGTTTTATTTGTTACGCGAACTGGGTAGTCCTTTTCTAGAGTTCGTTCTTCCTTATGCATCACATTTGAGTTGTAGCTTGTTGGCGCGTTGTGGGCGTCATATAAGATTGTTGGCAGTGTCTGAGGCGGTTTATTGCCTGAGCATCTTGTACTGGGTGAGACGAGATTATGGGTCCTGAAATTAGTGCAACCAGATTTATATAAGGTACATTAAAGATAAATATCGTTATTCAGTTCAGAATGAGGTAATGGTTCTTGTCAGGAGGAGAGACTCCATGAATTATTGATTCGGCAGGTGGTTATGAGTTTTTACACATCTCTTTCGTCGTGGAAGTATTGCGAGAGTAGGAACACGACTTACATGTGTCATGAGGTATACTGTGGGCATCAAATTTGTGGAATTTCAGCTATTGTGGTCGGGGGATGTTATTATGGACAACCGACTTATGTGGTGCATAGTGTGATTTCAACCTAAATGCATGATCATGTTTTGGTGCAGTGTGAGATGATTTGGTACGGTGTTCATGTGTCAGAATCGGGCCTTGTAAAGAAATTCGGAAGTTGGAACATGGTTCTAAAGCTTGTTAACTAAGGTTATAGGGAGGAGTTTTAGTTTGGCTCGAACTAATGTGTTCAACTAGAATGTGGTGGCACGGGTAGGTGCACGAGGTGTTAAACAATGATTTTGGACAACTCCGGAGCAGTCCTTAGCACGTTCGAGGACAAACGTAGGTTTAAGTGGTGGAGAATGTAATGACCCGACCAGTCATTTTGAGCTCTAGCGCGTCATTTGGCATTTTGAGGCCTTGAATGGCTTCACTTCAGGCATTATGACTTGTACGGGTGGTCGGAATCGAATTTCGGGAGGTCCAGGATTCATTTGGAATGAAAATTCTAATTTCGAAAGCTTTAAGTTGGCAGACTTGACTAAGGTCTGACTTTTGAATAAACGATCTCAGAATCGATATTTAAAGGTTCCAATAGGTTCGTATGATGATTTGAGACTTGGGCATATGCTCGGGTTGTGTATCGGACCACCCTGGAGCATTTCAGCGCTTATTATGGAAGGTTGGTATTTTAAAAGTTTAAGAAATTCTTAAGTTTGACTTGAAGTGTGTTTTATGTTATCGATGTTCGTTTGGATTCCGAGCCACAGAATAGCTTCATTATGTCATTTATGACTTGTGTGCAAAATTTGAGGTCAATCAGACTTGATTTGTATATTTCGGCACAAGATATAGAATTTAAAAATTTGGAAATTTATAAGTTAGATTCGAGGCGCAATTCATGATTATGATGTTGCTTGACGTGGTTTAAGACTTTGACTAAGATCGTACTGTACTTTGGGATGTGTTGATATGTTTGGACGAGGTCCCGTGGGCCTCGGGTGCGAATCAGATTAAAAACGGATCGAGTTTGGACTTAGGAGAAATGCTGAAACAGCTGGCATCTGGTGTAACCGCACCTCCGAGGTTTTGGCCGCAGGTGCGGAGCCGCAGAAGCGACATTGTGGCTGCAGAAGCGACCTTTGGACTAAGCTGGGATGGCCGTAGATACGAGTGTATTTCCGCATCTATGAGCCCGCAGATGCGAAGGGTGCTCCGCAGAAGCGAAAAATGCGATGGGCAGCTGGGGTCGCAGAAGCGGAAGATTTTCCACACGTGCGGGAGCGCAGGAGCACATGGTGGACCGCATAAGCGGTCGCGCAGAAGCAAAAAGTGGTCCGTAGAAGTGGATTTCGCCTGGCTTGGAGGGAACTGCACCTGTGATGGATTTTCCGCAGGTACGGCTGGTGTTCCGCATGTGCGGAAGGCCGGCTGGGCAGATTGTTTTAAAATCAGGGTTTTGCTCATTTCCCTCATTTTCTCACTTGGTTTGGGCGACTGTTGGAGAGATTTAAGAAGAGAGTTTCATCATTTATGTCAAGGTAAGTAATTCCCACATATTGTGGATTAAATACATGATTTATATGTGGATTTAAGTATGAGAAATTGTGGGGGGCTTTGGTAGAAAACCTAGAAATTGGTATTTTTGGACTTTGACAACAAAATTGGACATGGAATTAGGAATAAATCATATATTTGAGTTCGTAGTGTTATGGGTAAAGTTTATCTTCGAAATTTTCGGAATCTGGGAACGTGGGCCCGAGGGGTGACTTTATCGACTTTTCGAACAGAGTTGGGAACTTGTTTAAATTGATTAATTATGGGTGTTGGAGTATATTTTTACTGGTTTTCACCTTGTTTGACTAGTTTTGGATTGGCAGACGCCGGTTTGAGATGTTAGGGAGTCTTTGAAGCCGGTTATAGAACTTCGGAGCGAGGTAAGTCTCCTATCTAACTTTGTGAGGGGAAAACTACCCCCTGTGTGATATTTATTGTTATGTGCTACTAGTTGTGGATGCTACGTCTGCACGAGGTGACGAGAGTCCGTACATAGCTAAAGCATGTTATATTCGGGTAGACTTAGGATCTTATCCTGTGATATTTGAATTACTTGAACTCATTCTACTAGCTTAATTAATTGAAGTTATAATTGAAATGGAGTTAGAAGTAAATATGTGTACACTAGGCTAAGCCTTGTGGGTGAGTTATTTTGACTGGTTTTGCACCTTGTTTGACTAGTTTTGGATCGACGAGCGTCGGTTTGAGGTGTTAGGGAGGCTTTGGAGCCGGTTATAGAACTTCGGAGCGAGGTAAGTCTCCTATCAAACTTTGTGAAGGGGAAACTACTCCATAGGTGATATTTATTGTTATGTACTACTAGTTGTGAGTGCTACGTCTGCACGAGGTGACGAGAGTCCGTACGTAGCTAAAGCATGTTTATATTCGGGTAGACTTAGGATCTTATCCTGTGATATTTGAATTACTTAAACTCATTCTACTAGCTTAATTAATTGAAGTTATAATTGAAATGGAGTTAGAAGTAAATATGTGTACACTAGGCTAAGCCTAAACACTTTGAGTTGTGGGTGAGTTATTTTGACTGGTTTGCACCTTGTTTGACTAGTTTTGGATCGACGGGCGTCGATTTAAGGTGTTAGGGAGGCTTTGGAGTCGGTTATAGAACTTCGAAGCGAGGTAAGTCTCCTATCAAACTTTGTGAGAGGGAAACTACTCCCTAGGTGATATTTATTGTTATGTGCTACTAGTTGTGGGTGCTACGTCTGCACGAGGTGACGAGAGTCCGTACGTAGCTAAAGCATGTTATATTCGGGTAGACTTAGGATCTTATCCTGTGATATTTGAATTACTTAAACTCATTCTACTAGCTTAATTAATTGAAGTTATAATTGAAATGGAGTTAGAAGTAAATATGTGTACACTAGGCTAAGCCTAAACACTTTGAGTTGTGGGTGAGTTATTTTGACTGGTTTGCACCTTGTTTGACTAGTTTTGGATCGACGGGCGTCGATTTAAGGTGTTAGGGAGGCTTTGGAGTCGGTTATAGAACTTCGAAGCGAGGTAAGTCTCCTATCAAACTTTGTGAGAGGGAAACTACTCCCTAGGTGATATTTATTGTTATGTGCTACTAGTTGTGGGTGCTACGTCTGCACGAGGTGACGAGAGTCCGTACGTAGCTAAAGCATGTTATATTCGGGTAGACTTAGGATCTTATCCTGTGATATTTGAATTACTTAAACTCATTCTACTAGCTTAATTAATTGAAGTTATAATTGAAATGGAGTTAGAAGTAAATATGTGTACACTAGGCTAAGCCTAAACACTTTGAGTTGTGGGTGAGTTATTTTGACTGGTTTGCACCTTGTTTGACTAGTTTTGGATCGACGGGCGTCGATTTAAGGTGTTAGGGAGGCTTTGGAGTCGGTTATAGAACTTCGAAGCGAGGTAAGTCTCCTATCAAACTTTGTGAGAGGGAAACTACTCCCTAGGTGATATTTATTGTTATGTGCTACTAGTTGTGAGTGCTACGTCTGCACGAGGTGACGAGAGTCCGTACGTAGCTAAAGCATGTTTATATTCGGGTAGACTTAGGATCTTATCCTGTGATATTTGAATTACTTGAACTCATTCTACTAGCTTAATTAATTGAAGTTATAATTGAAATGGAGTTATAGGTAAATATGTGTACACTAGGCTAAACCTAAACACTTTGAGTTGTGGGCGAGTTATTCAAGAAATGGTAAAAGTTTTATTTAATTGACGCTCATGTACTGGATTGTAAACGTGTGTCTCACAATTCGGGAACTTCCTTCCCTTTCTTGTGGAGAAGGCCGAACGCCTCGGCAGTGTATATATGCATCTATGGATAGTGTCGCCCGTCCCTCGGCAATGTACACATTATTCTATATCGGGACGAACGACCTCGGCAGTATCGTGCATTATATCGCTAGTAGCCCGAATATATATGAGCTAATCTTTCCACTGATGCCCGACATTTTTTGGTATTTCCTATTTATATGATAATGACACTTGACATTTTTTTCTGAGCTGTTAAGGTAGAATACAAGGTCTAAAAATTTATCATTTTCACTTCCTTGAGGCGATTTTGGAGAGCTTCAAGGGGAGATTTTCATCAAGCAACATAAGGTATGTGAATCCCACCTATTACAAGTTAAATACATAGTTTGTATATGGATTTAAACTTGAAAATTAGTAGGAATTTGGAATTTTTGGCAGAAAACCTAGAATTTGGTATTTTTGAAATTTGACCACGGAATTGGACATGGAATTAGGAATAAATTATATATTTGAGTTCGTGGTGTTATGGGTAGGGTTTATCTTCGAAAATTTCTAAAATTCGGGCGCGTGGGCCCAAGGGTTGACTTTGTTGGCTTATGAGCGAAGTTGGGAATCATTTTAAGTTGTTAAATTATACATGTTGGGGTATATTTTGATTGGTTTGTACGTTGTTTGACTAGTTTTGAAGAGACGAGCATCAGTTTGAGGTGTTAGAGAGGCTTTGGAGCCGGTTATGGAACTTCGGAGCGAAGTAAGTCTCATGTCTAACCTTGTGAGGGGAAAACTACCCCTATGTGATATTTGTTGTTATGTACAACTAGTTATGGGTATTACGTACGCACGAGATGACGAGAGTCCGTACGTAGCTATCGCATGTTCATGTCCGGGGGTAGACTTAGGATCTTATCATGTAATATTTGAATTTTTTGAACTTATTCTGCTGACTTAATTAATTGAAGTTATAATTGATATTGATTTAGAAATAAATATATGTACAATAGGCCAAACCTTAGCACTTTGAGTTGTGGGCGAGTTATTTGAGGAACGGAAAATATTATATCCATTTTGTGCTCATGTGTTGTATTGTAAATACGTGTCTCGTGATTCGGTAACTTCCTTCCTTTTCTTGTGGAGCGGGCCGAATGTCTCAGTAGTATATAAATGCATCTATGGTTCGTGTCGCTCGACCCTCGACAGTGTACACATTATTCTGGACCGGGTCGAACGGCCTCGGCAGAATCGTGCGTTATATCGCTAGTAGTCTGAATATTCACGAGCTAATCTCTCTACGGATGTCCGACATTTATATGGTATTCCTTATTTACTTAATAAATGACATTTTCTGAGCTCTTATGGTAGAATAGAAGACTTAAAAATTCTTACTTTAAAAGAAGTAATTGGAAGATATGTAACTTACAGATTTACCCCATCATTGCCATATGCTTCATATATGCTCATGTTTTATTACATTGTTTTATTGGACCTTTAGTAAGTGTCGATGTCAACCCCTCGTCACTACTTCTCCAGGGTTAAGTTAGATACTTACAAGATACACGTTGATTTACGTACTCATGCTGCACTTCTGCACTAAATGTGCATGATCTGAGAGGTTCATTTGATGATTACCTTGGCGCATAGTCGCACCTGTTGGGGATACTTTATGTGAGCTGCATTTCAGGCTACGCATCGCAGTCCACCGAGTCTCCATTATACTGTTTATTTTATTCTGTCTTACTACATTCGGGACATATGCTGTATTATTATTGTACTCCTTAGAAAAATACTCATGCACTTGTGACACCAGGTTTTGGGGGTTCCTACTGGTTGTTCGTTATTGTAGTTCACGTAGTTATTATCATTTTACCATGTACTTTCCATTTTATACTATTTAAGTAGTGGAGATTGTGATCTCGAAAGTAATAAAATGAGTAAATAAATTGATAAATTAATGTTGGCTTGCCTGATGGCGGCGTTAGGCGTCATCACGACCCATAGTGGATTTTGAATCGTGACAAAAGGTATAATAAATAATTTTCACACAAATTTACTAAACATTAAAGTAATTCGGATAAAAAAAAGAATCACAAAATGAGCATAAAAGCATGCAATATATATAAATATATATATATATATAACTTATACTAAAAGAGTGTTTCAAAATACTTATTTTTGAATATTTTTGAATGGAGTAAAAATACCGCTGTAACAATCGAATCGAGCACTAAGCGAGTTCCACTCCACGAGGCAGCCTTGGATCGGGTTTTTGATCGATAAAATATGAACGACACAAGATTTCGGGAAAGTTTGTGGGCTCCAATGAAGTTTTTCTT
>AWOL01S0051998.1:11048-26648 GCA_000715115.1 Nicotiana otophora | reverse complement strand
TGGAAGAAAACTCAATGTGTTTAAGACTCTTATTGCTAGTATGTATACTTAAAGTCTTGATTAGAAACGCCTTGTTGTTGATAATCCATGATGATGTCTGAAAGTGAAAGGAGTGTATATGAAATATCAAATACGACCGACTTGAAAAAAACAAAATTACAATTTTGGCAACTAGTTCCAATGAAATGAAAAGACAAGTGAAAGACTATGAAATTAGCTATGAATCCTTTTTTATAATAAATGTTTTGGGATCACCGTTTAGTCACCGAGAAAAGGTAGGTTGAAATAGCCTAACCCTGAAAATACACGTGCCGGTGTAGGAGTGATTGAGGGGTAAAAACCCCGTATTGATGTGATGAGATTATTCCCCTTAATTGGGATAAGATTGATGTAATGAGATTATTCCCCTAAACGGGATGAGATGATTGCTAGAGGAAAGTGATGTCGACACACACGACATTGTGGTGAAACGGCTTAGCCGATCGGGCTGAGATCGGACTCCATGTCGCGCACATGGTGGTGTTGTGATTGAATGTCTCTGGGTGAGACGGCTTAGCCGATCGGGCCGAGATCAGACTGCATGCTAAAAGACGGTTGTTTATCAGTACTAAAAATCTCCCAACCTAAAACAATTGATATTTAATTGGAAATTTATTATGCTCTTAACTTGTCGTTTTAATATAATTTGAGACTCTTATTGATCGTATGTTGTTTCTCCTTGTACTGTTACTCGATTCTTTGAGAGGGTGTTTAGTTTTACATACTAGTACTATTCCATATGTACGAAGATCCCTTTTGCCGGAAGTGCTGCATCTTTAATTGTTGCAGGTGGTTCCACAACAGATGACATCGATCTGTTATAGAGGTCCACCCTCTTCCCAACTAACGCGGTGAGCCCCACTTCATTTCAGGGTCTTGTATATTTGTTCCTTATGTATAATGTTTTGAGGTATATCCGGGGCCTTGTTACCGGCACTACCATAGTACTCTTTTGTATCCGTTAGAGGCTCCGTAGACATAGCGTTGATGGTATATTGGTGTTGGGAAAGTCAAACTAGAAATGTTGTATTTGTATCACATGTTCCACTTCAAACTATGAATGTGTAATGTATTTTGAGACTTATAAATGAAGTAACTAATGGTAATGAACTTGTGTTGTTCACGTGATCTTCTTTTTGTCTAATTAATGGAAATTCACCTATACTTTATTCATGGGTAAGTTCAAGTAGAAGGAATTGATTAGGCTTGCTTCACTGGGTTATCTCAGTTGAGCGTCGGTCATGCTCCCCGAGGTCGAGGCATGACACAAACCCTCCCATACACACACCTTATGTTCCCAATTATGTTCAAGCTACACAAAATTCACCATCCACTACCAATTTAATCTAAACCCCTCCTCGTGACAATGTCTATTTTACAAACACCCACACCCAGTATATACCTTCGGCACACACCGCCGCCAATGAGTGATATGCTCCACCTTTATATACCGCATCAGAATCCACTTTTACCATGCCTGTATCGGTCAGAATGCCTTATAAGATAGACAAGTATGCTAAAATAATGAGAGAAGCAAAGTCTAAAGAAGAGGAGTCATTGTCTTAACAACTACGGGTACTAAGGAAACAGATGAACAACCTATAGGTTGCTCAAGGGAGTGAGAGCTTGGATTATAAAGACCTATACATACACCCTGATGTTGATATTCAGGCAGTTTACAAGCTTCCGAAGTTTGATATCTTTGAGGGCACGGGCGATCCCCATGCTCACCTAAGAACGTATTATGATACGTTGGTGGGAGTGGGAAGGAATGAGAAGTTAAGGATGAAGTTCTTCATAAGAAGTCTGACTAGGGAAGCACTCACTTGGTACACTAGGCAAGATCCCAGAAATTGGCGAGAATGGCAAGACACGGCCAAAGATTTTATGAACCGCTATAGGTTCAATACTGAGATCACCCCAGATAGATTCGCTTTAGTAAATCTACCGAAGAAGCCCTCTGAGTCATTTCAAGAGTACGCTCACCATTAAAGATCAAAAGTTACCTGAGCACAAGCTGATACAATAAATGGTTGCGCTACAGGCTGCTAGTAAGGTCATATAATCTGGTTCCATCGACATTAGAAAGAAGAAGAAAGAAGAAGTGACGACAATTGTCCCATATTATCAACCACATCCTCCTCGTCAAGCCAATCCTTACCTCGCAAATACTCATCCTCCAAACTCACTTGTACCCGAGTATATAACGCCCAACCATACTACAATACCCAACTGTACAATCCACCCTGAGCCAACATACACCCAAATCCACCACGACCATATACTCCAATTCAAACCACCACTCACCAAAATAGACTTGGCTATGCTCCCACACCACGTCCAAACTTTAAAGCACAAAACCGCAGAAATTCCACCCTAATTGCTGAATCTTTAGCCCAATTATTTAAGAGGCTGAGAAGAGTCATATTGATATACCTGGTGGAAGGGAGAATCCCTGACCAACCCACCAAGAATTTCGACGCAAGCAAGCATTGCACCTATCATCTAGGTATTATTGGACAGGACATCGAGGATTGCTATGATTTGAAGAATGAAATCGAAATGATGATTAAGAGTTGAGATATCCAATGCACCCCATCACCACCAAATGTAAATCATAACCCGCTACCAAATCATAGGAACCAAGGAGCCAGCATGATTACTTTGGAGAAGAAACACGACATAAAAGGGACTATTGTTACTATTAGAAATGTCGAAGCAGCAAGGACACCTCCTCAGGCGGTCCTATTGGTTACCGTACAACTAAAGATGCAAATAATAGTTCAGACGCATCAACAATGGCCTGTCACAGCTATTAGAGAGAATAGGAATCAATAGTATAAAGTAGTTCGGTGGACATATCGGTCGAAAGGAAAGGTAAATATGAAAACTGTCGCAGCCGCTTATGGGATGACTACATCATAAAGGTACTACGCTCCTGAAGAAGTGAATCGCGCAAATCCAAATAGAGAACAAAATCGGAGAAGAAACATAACTGACACAGAGGCATCGGAATTATGGAGAAAGCGGTCGGTTAAAGAGTACTGCATAGAAGAGCAGTTGAGGAAGACCCCTGCCTACATATCAACTATGGACTTGTTGATCATTTCCAATAATCACAGGGATGCTCTAGTAAAGGTACTAAGTGGGGTGAGTGTGCCAGGAAATACCACCAATGAGGCACTAGCAGCAACCATTGGGAAGATAGTGGAGGAGAACAAAATGGATCACAACAGGGCTATACACATCATTGTCAAATGTGAAGACAAAGTTGTATCTCGGGTACTTGTTGATGGGGGGTCTGGAGTAAACATTTGTCCGTTCTCCACTCTGCGAGAATTAGGCATTTAATGAAGAAAAGTAAAATAAAGACACATGAGAGTGAGGGATTTTGATGGGTTACAGAAAGATGTCATCAGAGAAATCTACCTAGCTATGCAAATTGGACCCGTCGAGTTCCCAATATCATTCTAGGTGATGGATAACTCGTCTTCATACAATCTGCTAGTAGGAAGGCCTTGGATACACATGGGAGGAACAGTTCCTTCCACTATCCATTGGTGCATAAAGTTGGAATGAGATTGCTAGGAAATTGTGAGGCATGGGGAATGGAGCCAATCAACTTACTTAGAACATGTGGTTCCTTTTACAGAGGGGTTGGATGGGGTTACTTTCCATGCAGTCAAGATTATGCAAGCAACAGAAATAGGCAAGAATGAACAGGATCACAACATGCACTAATATTGGTCAAGAATGGCAATTTGAGAAATGATGAAATATGGTTATAGACTAGGGACCGGGCTGGGAGCCCGATTAGATAGGATAAGTAAGCCAAATCAACCGGCGGGGCATAAAGGTACCGCCGGCTTGGGATACCAGCATGCAACAAGAAGAATCTATAATTGTAACCCTGGGAAGAAAGTTTTCGTACCAGAGCATGTTACGAGCCAGGGTCAGAACTTTCCATAAGAAGGGGATATCATCAACGGGATGTGAATATTTTTCATGGCAATGATCCATGAATGTTGCGGCGAAGCTGATATCAACACACCGACCATTCGGGATGCTGAAGCAGGAGAGACCTTGCAGAACTAGACAGCCAGTCCATCTCTGGTTCACCAGGAGTCTTGGCAGTGTAGAATTGTAGTAAATTTAAAAACTGCATGGTCAGTTGGGGCTTGAACCATGCCTGTGCCTTTTTGTTAAACCACCTCTTTGTACGTTGAGACGTTCCTTTTGATTAAATGAAAGAATTATTTTTCTGAAAATCATCGCAAATTTATCCTTTTCTTTATTTATATTTAATTCTTTCTTTTCAGCAATCAAACTAATAAAAAACCACGTTCCGCGAATATTACATGTAATGAAACCCTTGAATAAAATGATTCAGACTACGAAGAATACGACAAGAGTATGATGCCCGAGAACCTACCACAAGAGATCGAACAGATAGAAAGCCAGAAGAAGCCCAACCTTGAAGAGACAGAGGTGATCAATCTGGAAAGTGAAGAAGATCTAAAAGAGACCCAAATCAGCGTCTACCTGAAAGAAACGGTAGAAGGAAGAATTGGTAGAGATCCTCCGATAATACATCGATGTATTTGCCTGGTCATATGATCACATGCCTGGATTAAGTACTGACATCATCTCGCACCGATTTCCCACATATCCTGCCAAGCATAACCCATGAAATTCAAGCCTTATTTGAGTCTATGAATTAAAGAAGAAGTTACCAAGCAGATAGAAGCAAATATGGTAAGGGAATTACCCCTCCTTGTTGGAAAACATCGTACCGGTGCCAAAGAAGGATGGAAAGATTAGGATTTACATGGATTACCGAGATCTCAATAGAGACAGTCCCAAAGATGACTTTCCTTTACCAAACATCCATATCCTTATTGACAATTATGCGAAACATGACTTGCAGTCATTTGTTGATTGTTTACTAGGTATCACAAAATCCTGATACAAGAAGAAGATGCAGAGAACACAACATTCACCATGCCATGAGGGGGTTTATTGCTAAAGGGTCATGCCATTCGGTCTCAAGAATGTCGCTGACACTACACGAAGAAGATACAGAGAACACAACATTCACCATGCCATGAGGGGGTTTATTGCTAAAGGGTCATGCCATTCTGTCTCAAGAATGCCGGTGCCACCTACATGAGGTCCATGACAACTTGTTTTCACAACATGATCCATAAAGCGATTGAAGTATATGTGGATGACATCATCCTCATCAAATCACAAAAAGGAATGACCTGGGGAAGTTCTTTGAGCAGTTGCAAAGTTAAAATTTGAAGCTGAATCCTGCGAAGTGTGCATTTGGAGTTCCCATAGGAAACCTGTTAGGTTTCATCGTCAGCAGAAAGGGAATATAGTTATATCCCTCAAAGATCAAGGCTATTCAAGAATTTCCTTTCCCCAAAAAGAAATAAGGATATTATGAGCTTCCTTGGAAGATTAAATTACATCAGTAGGTTCATAGCACAGTCAACAGAAATATGTGAACCGATTTTCAAGCTATTAAAGAAATATGCCTCTACGAAGTGGATAGAAGAATGTCAGAAAGCTTTCGACAGAATCAGGGAGTATTATTCTAGTCCACCAGTATTGGTTCCTCCTGAACCCGGGAAACCGCTGCTACTATACTTGTCCATCTTGGATAATTCATTCGGATGCATGTTGGGGCAACACAACATGACTGGAAAGAAGGAGCAGGCTATTTACTACCTGAGCAAGAAATTCACGCCATATGAAGCCATATACACCTTGTTGGTGCGAACCTGTTGCGCTTTGACTTGGATTGCGCAAAAGTTAAGACATTACTTGTCAGCATATACCACATATCTGATATCCCGACTCAGCCCGCTCAAGTACATCTTCTAGAAGCTGATGCCTAAAGTTAGCCAAATGGTAGATTCTTCTCAGTGAGTTCAACATCGGGTACGTGGTGTTGAAGGTTATCAAAGGACAAGCATTGTCCGACCATCTTGAAGAGAACCCGATGTACAAAGATTACGAGCCACTTACCACATATTTTCCAAACAAAGAGGTGTTATTCGCTATGGAGGATATTTTAGAGTCGTACCCAGGGTGGAGGGCATTTTTTGATACAGCTGAAAATTTCAAGGGAGTGGGAATCGGGGCAGTATTGATCTCCAAATCAGGACAACATTATCCGGTTTCAACTAAGATAAGGTTCCCATGTACAACTAATATGGCAGAATACGACACATGCAACCTAGGGATTAGGATGACATTAGACATGAACATCAAGGAACTTTTAATCATAAGAGACTCTGATTTGTTGATCGCCAAGTCCAAGGATAATAGACCACCAAGAATGTCAAGATCCGTTCATACTTGCACTGTGTAAAAGAACTGTGTAAGAAGTTCACGAAGATGGAGTTCAAGCATGTTCCTAGAATCTAGAATGCATTTGTCGATGCTCTTGCAACACTGTCATTCATTAATCAACATCTGGACAAGAATTACATAGATCCCATCGAGACAGATATCCAAGACCAACATGCATACTATTTCCACATAGACGAAGAACCAGATGGCAAGCCTTGGTACCACAACATCGAAATATTCCTAAGGGCAAAGAATATCCATAGAATATCATTAACGTTCAGAAGCGAGCATTGAGGAGACTAGAAAATCACTTTTTCCTTAATAGGGAAGTCATGTATAGGAGGACCCCGAACTTGGGTCTGCTAAGATGTGTAGATGCTGCCAAAGCAACAAGGTTATTGGAGGAAACACATGCATGAATATGTGGGCCTCACATCAACGATTTCACTCTAGCCAGGATAATTTTAAGAGCTGGATATTTTTAGATGAACATGGAAAGGGATAGAATTCACTACTTACAAAAATGTCACTAGGGCCAGATTCACGAGGATTTCATCTGAGTTCCGCCAAATGAATTAAATGTAATGGTTTCTCCTTGGCCATCCGCCGCTTGTGGCATGGATGTAATCGGACCTATAGAACTAGCTGCATCAAATGGGCATCATTTCATCTTGGTAACCATTAATTACTTCACCAAATGGGTTAAAGTTTCAACATACAATGTCACACCCCGACCTTGGGGAGCGCGACTAGCGCTCAACCAAGATACCCCAGTCAAGCAAGCCTACTTGATGCTTATAGCACGGAGTCCGATTTCTGCCCGATTGGCTAAGCCTTCTTACCCCAAAGTATGAGGCCTGACATCCAAACGCAACACCACCATGTGCGCGGCATAGCGTCCGATCTTTGCCCGATCGGCTAAGTCATCTCACCACAATGCTTTGTGGGTCGACATCGTCTTTGCCAGATCTCTACTCAAATCATCCAAATTAAGGGGAATAATATCAATATAACATAATGGGAATTTATCCCTCAATCAATCCCTACACCGGCATGTGTAGGTTCAGGCTTTGGTGTTTATGACCCAACATTCCTTGGTGACCTAACGATACTCCCAAAAGTATTTACCACAAAGAAAGGATCATTTACTTTTAATAGCCTTTCATAATTTCTTTCATTTTCAGTGGCACCCTTGGCATCATATGTAATTCATCATTCTTGGCACGATGGCCGCATTTCACAATTCATACTTTCATTCTTTCATTTCCTTTCAATTATGATCTTAAAACATTTCAGAATATTTGAAACATTGACAAAAATTGTATCTTCAGCTCATAGATATGTAAGAATTCAAAACACATTGAGGATAAGCATCAAAGAGGAGCATAGCAATATACAATCGGAATATGAATCAACTTATAGGCATTTGGACCAGCTAACCATAGAAGTAGACAGTAATGATAGAAATGGGAACTTAATCAAACCATAGTCAAAGTTTACGAGAATTCGGAAGAATCCGATTCTACGGAAAGAGTTTAGCCAACATATATCGTTTGGCCTTTCCTTAGATTATTAAAACGTTCCGAAACTCCTAGCGACTTACATCTATTTAGAGAGATGATAAAATTGAACCATAATTAGGAAGGGGGTTCATGTGTTCAGTCCATTTGGGCATTTTATCAAGAACTAGATGTGCAATATGACTACATGATTTCTATGGTGGAATTCCTTCATACAACAACCAATTTCAACGAGAATGCACTCGTAATTAGTTCAACAACACCATATACCACCTCTTATTGGCACATGCATGGCCTATTCTCCTACTTTATAGCTTACCTAAACTCTCTAACAATTTGCATGATAGCTTAGGATAAATAATTACCCAGATAGTTGATGGTCTAGTGTGTGATTCCCCTTGAATCTTCAAAATTGAGCAAGATGGTTGAGTAGGGTGGTTGGAGCTCCTTCCTTCTCTCTCTAGTTCCTTCACCCTCTCTAAAAACGTCAGGTTTTTTTTTATCTTAAATGACCCCCTTGCGTCTTCTTATTAAAATGGGATCAGGTTATAAAAATACAAAATGAACCCTCCGAACTTAACTATGCGGTCGCAGAATATACCGCAGATCAGGTTTGGGAATGTTAGCCAACCTCGGCACCATAAAACTTCAAATTCATTTGCAAATATTTTACGGGGCCTCACATACATGGTTTTCACAAAGAAGGTGGTCGCAGATTTCGTCTGTAAGAACATAGTCTACTGATTTAGGATTCGAGAGTTAATAATAACTGACAACGCAAACAATCTCAATAGCGATCTCATGAGTGAAATTTGCGAGAAGTTAAAAATAGCCTATCGTAATTCCATAGCATACATGCCACAGATGAATGGAGCAGTTGAAGCAGCCAACAAAAACATCAAGAGGATCCTACGAATGATAGTGGACAATCACAAGCAATGGCATGAGAAATTATCATTCGTCCTACTCGGTTACAACACTACTATGAGGACATCTACTGGGGAAATGCCATACATGTTGGTATATGGCACAAAATCTATAATAGCCACAGAGGTCGAGATACTATCTTTGAGAGTTATCCAGGAAGACAAGTTAAATGATGTGAAATGGATATGCGTGTAGCAAGAGCAACTCATTCTCATTGATGCAAAGAGGATGGATGCAGTGTGTATGGTGATTTGTATCGAAATAGGATGGCCAACGCATTCAACAGGAAAGATAAATTGCGACAGTTCATACCGGGATAGCTGGGTTTGAAGAAGATATTTCCCCATCAAGAAGAGACTAAAGAGAAATTCATGCCAAATTGGCAGGGTCCTTGTATGATCCATCGAGTACTGTCAGAGGATCATTAATCTAGCACAAATGGACAGTAGAGTAAGCACGAAGCCCATAAATTCAGACACAATCAAGAGATATTACATTTGAAGACAATATAGTTAGGTTTTGTTGTAACAGAACTATGACCGCCCTGACTTCCCACAGTGGAATACGTATGAAACCCACATAGGGTCCGGTCTTACTCTTATAATAGAAAACCAAAGTATCATTTCTATGTATTTGGAACTACGCCACGACTTGATTTTCTTTGGTAGGAATACGTAAGCAATACACATTGGATTCAGTCATCTATTGTAATTGAACTACGTTTTGTCCTAATTCCATTTGNTACTCTTATAATAGAAAACCAAAGTATCATTTCTATGTATTTGGAACTACGCCACGACTTGATTTTCTTTGGTGGAATACATAAGCAATACACATTGGATTCAGTCATCTATTGTAATTGAACTACGTTTTGTCCTAATTCCATTTGGATACGAAGTTAGTTTGAGTCACACTCCGCCATATCATTTCAAAATTCTATCATTTTGAATGATATTGTAACTGAACTACGTTTTGACCTGATTTTATTTGGATACGTAGGCTATCTGAGTCAGGCTTGGTCATTTTATTTCATCATTTCATTATACCCTAGAACTACGTTCAGACCTAATTCTGTTAGGATACATAGGCAACCTGATAAGGATAGGTCATAACCTTAGGAAAAGCCTTTGTTATACATTGTCTAGATTAGGAAAATAATCGCATCAATAGGGAAGCTATGTCGTCAGGGGAATATCCAGGAAAGCACCATCAGCAAGGTAGATCCATCCAAAAATGATACTCGCGTCGAAGGAAACGTCTAAACATGTCATAATCAGGAATGATGGCATTTTCCATATATACATAAATTATTTTGCAAAACAATTTTTAAGAAAATACTACTTGATCCACCTACCACATTTCGTGGCATAATACTCCAGATTCGGGGAAAGCCAGGACCACAATCAAACACAAATTAATGCCCTCCCCTACCAAGAATTTTTCTTTGAGCGCAGGACTAGCAGGAATCAAAGGATGCCAGATATCTCCAGAATGCACGCCAGGCCTGCTACAACCTCATGAGCCCCTATTCAACCTTTATTGCTCAATTAATTTTCTCATATAGCTAAGGACCAACTTTTAATTCTTAGCAGGTATCCCGGAGCCAAGCCTCTAACAAAATCGGAGCGCCCTATACATATCAAACTATTTACTCTACCAACCAGAGCACCTTGTAAATATCAAACCGTCTACTCTGCCAATTGGAGCACCTTGTACATATCGAACCATCTACTCTACCAATCGCCTTTACATATCAAATTGTCAACTCAGCCAATCAAAGCACTTTGTAAAAATTTCATTGTCGCTCCGCCAAATCGGAGATTCTAAGTAGATCTCTGAAAACCTCATCTCCAACTTCACCAATCGAAGGATGGATCATTCAACTTAGTCGCACGTTCCGCCGATCGACGACTGCAAATTAGTTTTGTAGTTAAGAGTACCTCTTGGACATGCTCATTTATGTTCCTACTTTTACCTTGAACGTTTTGACATTTTATTTATGCAGCTTACATGCATTTTTACATTTTTTGTTCAAGTTCAAAAACTCCCATCGCGCGGAGGTTCAAATTCAACTTCAAATACTCCCATCGCATAGAGGTTTAAATACAAATTAAAATAATCCCATCGCTTGGAGATTCAAATTCAAATTCGAATATTCCCATCACGAGGAAATTCAAAGTTGAATACTACCATTACGTGGACATTAAAATGCTCTGATAACTTTGGAACGGTACACAACGCGGCTAACATTAAAGTCAAATTCAAACGCCCATTCCTGGCATCCCAAATAATGTTCCAGAGCTCTGAGGCTGTTAATTTAAACCCCATCACCCAAAGACTCCAAATAACGGCTAGCTTCTAGGTAGGGATTGTTACTCCTGCATATTTACATTATATCCTAGCATATTTGCATTATGATATATGGGTATGTGTGTATCTTCCTTTTTGCAGGTTCAAAAACTACCACATGGAACTTCCTCTAAGTTGCAAACCAGGTTACATCGCTACGAGGGACAATAGACTCATAAGAGAGCCAAGGATCCAGACTCAAACTCAATTTGATTAGTAGAACTCGAAAATTGTCAAATCTCTCAAATTATATAATCAAGCTGCAATCCAGAAGTCATCGAGCCGCAAAACATTCTCATCTTGCAGTATTGTCATAACATGATACTGGGGCATTCCTGCAAGTGTAAATCTCTCTAAATCGTCATTCCAGGAGTACATGTGGCATGATCCTCGTTAAACCCGAGGTATGTAGGCGATTCAAAGCCAGAATTCGGCTCGTGATCTCACAACACATGATCCATCACAATTCCAAACATCATCCATGTAATACATGCCTAAAGTCATGACAAAATTGGTCATTAAGTCAATTTTTCGCGTGCAAACGTTTTCATTGTCTCCGGTCAAAGAGGGGCAGTTGTTGACGACCAATTTTGACCCTCCCTTTTTAAATTAAATATTTTACACTCATTAATTATCAATAAATGTAGTGAAGTGTTTTTAAGTTAATAATACCTATTTTCAAAATATAACTGATAAAATACATATAATAATAGTTAGTGATATTAAATCAATAAGTAATTTAGTCTTAAATATTCATTAATTATACTACTTTTACTGCTTTAATTAATCAAACTAATTTTCATATTTTATAGACAAGTATTGCAATTAATTTAATAATTTAGTCTCAAATCTTATAATTATATTACCTTTATTGCTTTGATTTACCAAAATTAGTTTTACAATTTAATAAATGAAGTACTATAATTATTTTTGACAACCTATTAATTATACTAATTAACTAACAATACATTTGAGAGTCATATTTTATTACGTTTCATTGGGAATAATTAAGTCAAATTAATTTAATTATAAAATATGTTAAAAACTTAAATAGGCTACAATTGCAATTGTTTAATCTTAATACAATGTGGCTATGATTTCAATTTTATTCCAATTTATATGGCCCAAAACACATGCCCAATACACCATGACCCTGTCCACCAACCCCATCTCTATCCAAGTTGGCAATACCTGCCTCTTCTTTTAGGTCATTAATTATACTACTTTTACTGCTTTAATTAATCAAACTAATTTTCATATTTTATAGACAAGTATTTCAATTAATTTAATAATTTAGTCTCAAATCTTATAATTATATTACCTTTATTGCTTTGATTTACCAAAATTAGTTTTACAATTTAATAAATGAAGTACTATAATTATTTTTGACAACCTATTAATTATACTAATTAACTAACAATACATTTGAGAGTCATATTTTATTACGTTTCATTGGGAATAATTAAGTCAAATTAATTTAATTATAAAATGTGTTAAAAACTTAAATAGGCTACAATTGCAATTGTTTAATCTTAATACAATGTGGCTATGATTTCAATTTTATTCCAATTTATATGGCCCAAAACACAGGCCCAATACACCATGACCCTGTCCACCAACCCCATCTCTATCCAAGTTGGCAATACGTGCCTCTTCTTTTAGGTCAATCACAGTGCGCCACGTCACGCGTTCCAGACACTCACATAAGAAACAAGCAATATAGACCATTGATTAAAGCCATCAACGGTCCACAATTAATCTCAGTTTTTCTCCTTTTGTTTTTAATAATACGGGGTTTTATCTCAACCATTGGGTCAAAAGGATCCAACGGCCCTTGTATTTTTGTAATTAAATCCCTTATCTATTTTCTCTCCTCCGAAAATCTGGAGCCGTTGATAAAATGATAAAATGGCTCTCCTTCCGTCTCCCATTTTTAACCAAAGACAGACCCCTAACCCTAATCATTTCCCCCACGACCCACCGCCCCTCTTTCCCGTTCCTCTCATTTTTCTCTCAAACTCATAGACCCCATCAGTCCCCAAACCTTGCATGAATTCGTGCAAGGTAACTCATATCATCCCTATTATCTCTTCAATTCAAGAATCTCGCCGGATTCTTTCTCTTTTCATCACCCTAGTTTGAATCCCAAATCCCCGAAACTCTAAACCTAACGACGCAACTAGACTATCTTTAATCTTTTCCCTCTTCGTTCAAATCGAAGCATGCATACCCATGAATCTTTGACCTCATCATAACTATTCTTTGTCCAGAAGTCAAACGTGGTGACCTATGGGCATGCGGCTTTGAAAAACGGTCCTTTAGTCTCCAATGACCGAGCTTCTTCAAGGTAATACTACATCCTGATTTCACCTCTAATTTCCTTCTATTTTTACCGTTTTGTATTATCATCGGTCACTCGTCATCCCCCCACTATCTCCTTAGATTCAAATGAATCCCTAAGGCTTCAATGCCACTATAAATAGGGGCATTTAATGCCCTCACATAACAAGATGAACTACCTAAGAAACCAATGTAAATCTATCTGTTTGAACACTCTGATCTCTTATCTATATTTTTCCTTCTTTCATTCCTGCTCAAGTTCGACTACTAAAAATTGATCCTTGAGAGTGAGTTCTTAGATGGACACTAACACTTTTAACTTGGATTGCTGCCCCAAAGAAGGTCAATGAACACTGCCACCTTCTTTATTTCTTCAACTAGTTGTTTGGCTCTTTGTTTTGATGTTTACCTGTTAATCACCTGCTGCTCATAATATACATCAGTAATATGTGGTTCTTCTTGCTATGTTATGCTTTTCATGTCATTCTTACTTTTTATATTAGTGATATTTTCTTGATAATTATGTTGTTTGTGTTGTTATTTAATTTATAATGGTTATCGAACTCTGTTTCTCATGACTTAGTATTCCACACTGTTGTTATTCTCATAGGCGGTTAAGCCTCCATGATTAGGTGAAATAAACCTTATGTTAATTATTGTGTGTGTAGCCCATCCCTATTAACTGAATAATATACATATGTACACTATCATGTTAGATATGTCGATTGAATCATGTTCTTGAACTTCTCCTGATGTCTTGTTAAGATTTTTTATCTTCAGTAATATGCTACCTTGATATTTATGCGTATGATATTGTGTTGTATTTTTTTAGTCCAATGAATAATTTTCCTCACTGCTCATGTTCTCATGTTTGATATGTCTGCTTTGATGACTTTAGTTGACATCCTTGTTTATGATGGTATGTTGTTCTGTACATTTAAGATAGAGTGATTCATGTATGTCTATCATGGTAAATTGAAGTAAATAGAATTATGTGGTAAATTATTTAGCATGGCTATAACTAAACCTGCCTACTTGCTGTGTCATGTTTGTCCTGACTAAAGCTAGCCTTCCTATTCATGTTGATGCATCTATTGATTGGTATATTTTTAGAATTTTGATTAGTGTTGTTAGCACAAGTTTTTAAGAAAGTCCTGGATGCGTGAACACTTGTTAAAACTACTCTGAAAGTTGTTACATTGTTCAGTGACCTACTCTATAGATCTGAATCTGCTTAGAAAAGGTTTTGAAGGGTTGTATCTTTAAGGAGGATATCAAAATAAATGTGTATGATCATCTTTGTCAACTACTGAGGCTTTAGATTACTTAACATAACATTTCTGAGCTTGAAATTATAAGTGATAGGGCATGTTTATTCGTAACATGTGACCAACTGCATGTGCTTTATAACCCCTACTTGACTGTGTCCTAGCAATGTTTATGTAAATATTGTGATACCCTAGAATCCACCTTAGGGCCCTGTCATGACCCAAACATATCTAATAATGATGGCGCCTCACCCAAATCGCTAGGTAAGCCAATTAATAGTCAACACAACTCAAGTGAGAATAATAAGATCCAATGAGAAAAATACTGAACTTCTATACAAAATCCCAAGAATTGATAGTACAAGTCATGAGCCACCAAGACAAGATTTACAAGGTTAGTATGAGACAAAGTACAACATCTGTTTTAAATATACATGACCAAAATTTAAATCTAAAGCTACCAAGGACAAGGGGCAGCTATATCCTGAAAACATATACATCTTCAATGCAAACTCCCACCATGCACAGCAGTATCAACTACAAGATCAGCACGCAAGGTGCAGATGTGTAGTATGAGTAAAACCGACCCCATGTACTCAATAAGTAACAAACTGAACCTTAGGTTGAAAGAAATGATGAGCTCGGAAGATAGTCGGAGTCGAACATCAATAGCCAATATCAGTTCATAACAGTAAAGTTAACACAGTTTAGGTATATAACTTAGGTGATGAAATGCCCAGCTCATTCAGAGATACGGGAAAGTAGACATGCTTCTCAAGTACAATAATCTCATT
>AWOL01S0051991.1:9491-25087 GCA_000715115.1 Nicotiana otophora | reverse complement strand
GAGGTTGTTGCATGTATACCTCTTAAAGTCAAAGACCATGGAGGAAGGCATTTTTCACTTCAAGTTGGCGAATGGGCCAATTTCGTGAGACGGCAACTGATAGAATGGAATTTAGTAGTCCGGAATGGTGAAGAAAACCATAATGGACTAAATTGATGAGAGGCATCCTTTCTTTAAGCGGTCCATATCTTGACCACCACATCATTTTGAACCATTCAAGGGCGGGTCCAATATTGTATGATTGTAGTCTTAATTTGAATACCGCTTCACGGGGATCTCAAAGAATGCATTTTTGTGGTTCAAGTAAAAATAGGCATACATCAAGATTTATGGGTTCGGCCACGCAAGAAATGCGTCCGGCTTCAGTTTTGAAAGATGGCCCCCAATCTTTCCATGGTATAACCATTCTAATAACGAGCATAGTTGACAGCACTGATCCCTTCTCGTTCAGGTATTTTTGTAAGTGAGCCGATCTTCTTCGTATAGAATTCTCTCTACTTGGTCCTATCTAAGTCTAGTTCCTTCATTACATAAGTCATCTTTCTTAAGTGCTTCAGTTCGACATGATCTATCACAGACGCTTTTGAATCAGACTCTTCCCCTACTTTCCATGCTTCATGAGCAGATTATTTCTCCCTCTTAAACTCCAGCCAAATTATTCAGGGATGATGGTAAACACGTTTGCAAATCAAAAAGCAGACAACTCGTCGATCTTCGTATAGCTCCCTGACTACTTACTAATAAAAGGAAAGAATAAAAATGGGTAGAGCAAGATTCTGTACTGACCGTCAAGACGTGATAATTCGTGATTCCCAACCAATTAGTCATCTAAATCTTAGAATGTGCTAATAGTTAGGGGGCCGCCCAAGCTTTCTCGATCAATAGAAAAATTGACCCTCCCCCCTTTGACTTGAGCATTGAATTGACCTTTTGTTCTAAGGACGACCTATGAGATGGTTTGAAACAGTTCTCAAACCTACTACAATGCGAACAGTCTTCTTCGGCTAAGGCTGGCAAATCCAACTCTTTTTTGTTAAAAAGCGATCTCGGATCAAAGGCTATCGACCCGAGAGTGCTCCGTTGGTCCATTTAAGATAGCATTGGGACATGCTATTACCTAAGTATGGTGATGGTCATCCTGCCAGAGTCTATCCGAGTGGGCTCAAGCTAAAGCAGGAGAAGAGAGCTAGCTTTCTGCTGAGTGAGCCCGAACAGGAGCAGACTCACACTAGATCAGAGCAAGTTTAGCCGTCCCAATAGCACTGACACCTACTAGGATGAGGTATAGCTGGAATTGAACCCACATCTCGTTGAGTTGCTCCAGCAAGCACCCCTTTTGGAAGCATAATTTGTAGGACGAGGGAGAACACTCGCAGGCGTGCAGGCATTTTGAGAGAGCAAAAAAACTCTAAATTAAGTAAGTGCTAGCCAGGCAAAAGGGTTAGCCTGAAGTGGTGGTTTAGCCAATGAGGGAACATGCAACAATATTCAGCATGGTCTTAGAATAGCTATGGAAATCTGAACGCCTATCCCAACACATGAGAGCTTATCCACTACATCTACATAAGGAATAGTATAGTCCAGCTTCAACCGAGCATACGTCTGCCGCGGGAATAGGAAGAACAGAAATTTACTTTTATGTTGAAATCTTTCCCGTTGGAAGGCTAGGGGCGCCATACACGTCTTGGAAAAATCATGCTTTGTATATTAAATTATTGGCCCATGGTCCTCAGTGAGGAAAGGACCTAGAACAGAGAGGAGGGCCAATAGGAAGTTAAAAGCAATTCTTATTTCGTCTTTCTCGAAAACCTGATGTGAGGGGACCCACTGGGATGTCCATAATTGAAGCATTTTAGCATTTTGCTTCACCGACTTTCGGTTTTTTACTAGGTGGCCGATGTCTTTGATGCTTTGGTTCTTTTTGCAGGAAAGGGTAAGGGTTCCAAACATAGCGTATGAGCTTTGATGAAGACTTGCATCACTATTCATTTCCTCTTGGCTCAATTGCCCATTTGCTTCTTCCTTTAGGCATGAAGTGTTTCGTGACGCCTTTTTTCACATGTTGAAAAGCTAGCCCTTGCTCAAAGATCTTTTTTATTTAGCACTATAGGGAGCCCTCCAATCTTAAAAAACTGATGGAATGCGATCTCCTAGGCAATTTCCTATAAGGGCTGGACCCCCAGCATCTGTAGAAGAAAGTGGAAACTCAATCATGAAACTACATTTTAAGCGGAAGGATGAGAAAAAAAAATCCACTATTGAAAAACATCTTTCCTTCTTTTTTAGTAAGGGTGTCAGCCGCAAGTATGAAAGGACATTCCCCATCATTGAGAAAGTAGTACAAGTTGCCTAAAAACTTCAGCTTCTTTCCACGCTAAAGATCCACCCTGTCTTCTATGTCGGGTGTCTGAAGACATACCATCCAGACATGGAAGACCCTACAAGAGGCATTCCCAAGAGGCCACCGGAAAGGATGACGACTTCCTTATCGAAGGAAGTGGAATATGTGATGGCGAAACGCAAAGGTAATCGATGTGGTGTCCCACCTTAAACTTTTGACTTGGTAAAGTAGAAGGTTCTACCGAAGCGGGGAAGCTCTAGGGTTTTGCTAACCAGTGTGAAGTTGAGTTCTATCTTTCCCGAGTTCATTCAAGGCTAACCTTTGGGTTTTTGTTTTGGAAAAACCTCTTACCAGATGGTTGTTCGCTTCAACCTTTAAGTCTCGCTTAGCCTCTCCCGTCATTATCCAGTTAACTAGCAGCTCGCAGCTGTTTAACCGCTTCTCTAGGAGATAGGAGATATGCCACTGACTAGGTTCAGGACACAACCATCGTCTGAACTGTCTCCTACCAAGTCCATGGGTTGGAACCTATAACAAACTGAAAAAGCACTTTTGCCGGTCGACGAATGCATACAGATGTTGTAGCAGTGTTGAATGAATGGCTGATTTGGAACCAGACCAGGTAATATTAAAGGTTGTGCCAATGTTAGATTCTGAAGAACCGACGGTTCTATTGGTGACCCATTCAAAAGAAGATGGCCGCTTTGACTTTGATGAGCCAATCGAGTGCGGAGGGTGTTGTGCTTCTCTTCATTTGTTCCCGTTAACGATCAGAAAGTCTAACACTGCTCTTGCTCGCTACTTGCCAACTTGCCCATTTTTACTACTTTGACTAGCGCCCGACAAAGGGATGATATTTTCCCAAAGACCACTTCCTTTATCGAATGACTCTCTCTATTGACGATAAGAGTGATGGACCGGGCTGTCTGAAATAGCGATAATTTTTCTCAGTCCTATTCTTAATAAATACCATATCAAGCGCGTGATCACCCAGATTCCCCCATTCTTTAATTATCTTATATATATTATAACTTATCGACGTCAGCCCCCTTCCTACTACAGCTAATGGAAAAATGCCTTTGAATAGTCGTAATCGTCGACAACCCAACTGACGTCCACCATAGGCTCGTCGAGCTATCCTACTAGATTTCCCGAAGGCAATGCCAGGGCCTTTTCAGTACTGACGACTCTTGATGCCAAGAAGGAAACCAACTAGACGACACAGACCATTGTTCATAGGTTGGTTATAAGCACGGAGATCGAATCAGATTCTTCCCATTTGAGAGGGATTCTCGTGCCAATCATAGGAAGAAGAACTCCGTTACGAATCTTGGATCGGATTGGATTAATAGCTTTGTGCTGATCTATGAACGAGCCTTCTATTTGATTTATACTATACTTCTTCAAGTCTCCATCATCCCGATCTCTCTTTCCTGCCTGTCCAAAGAAAACAGAACCTCTTCTAGTTCAAGGTCAAAATGCTAAAACCAATCAAAATCTGATTTCAAGTTCACTATTCTTATGATAAGAAGTTATGTCTCATTCATGTGATGAGAAAGCGGAGAATGAAAATTAGCAAATTTCACATCTACGGCAGATTTTGTGCCCCACATCATTTAGACTTATGAAACTAAGCGGGCAGGGAAGGTATGATCCATCCCCCATTGAACAAAAGGGATCTGTAGGGCGGGCTCACTCACATACTGGATATGTGACTCGGAATTATAGTGCTAGTTCCGTTCCCTCTGGGAAGAGAAAGCATAAATCTATTACAATCTTAGTAGAGAACAGAGGATGAACAAAAATGTAAGTTCTTCGTTTCGTCCTTGACCTATGATATGATCAATAGCTTAATCCGTCCACTAGACCACCTGGAATTCTTAATTATATCTTTACCCGAAAAAGGAAATTGGATTTTCTTATAAAATCTTCTTTTCTTAGATTAAGATATCATCATACTGGTAAGTTAAGAAGGAATGCATTGATTTTCTGATTCCTTCTTTACGCTCTTCGCTTATCTACACCGGCTTACAGATGACCATGTCTTTTATGGATGTAGGAGTTCATACGAATAATGGCTTGCGGGATTTCGTATTCAATCGGAGTTGCCTTAGTTGGTTTCCGAAAGGAAGGCACTCAAGACTCTATATAGCGGGTTATGTCCCTATTTGGGTTCAAGAAGCATTAGAATCCCTTATTTAACTTGCGGGGAAATCAAGGAATAGAAACTACCATACTAGGGGGAGGATCTATTATCTCTGTACCGAGCTCCTTGTCTAGCAGCCAAGAACAAGAGAGCTACAACACTCAGGTTGTTGAATGATTTAGGATCAGATGAGAAAACCAACCCTAGGAGAGAGGCTCAATAAGATAAGTTAATCGCAGTTCTCGGAAGGAGGTCCCACCATTTAATTGACTCTTAGAATCTTTGTTGGTTTTGGGAAACGAGGATCAACTTCCAGGACAAGAAAGGGTGATCTATCTATTTATTTGACTGTACCTAGTTCACGAGAAAGAGTCATAGGGTTCCAAACCTTTGTTTTGCACCGAGAAGAAATCAATAGAATCGTCTAACGAATCGCCTGATACTAGATGAAGAGGTACCCCGGAAAGCAGGAATAGTCGAGGCACATGCCTACCATTAGAAGTAACCAAAGCCAATTAATTCATCTTTTAATATTCCGCCCAGTTAACCAGACAAGCTGGAGAGACTTCCTGCCATAGAGGAAAGGAAAGACCTGGGACCTGTATTCCCCAACTTGGGAACTTTGCTTATAGCGAAGGGAAGGAGCCGCTTTTTATGCAACACTACTGTGGTGAAGAGTGAACCGAGACTCTTTTTATTAAGATTTTCCCCCAGGTTTCTGCTTCATTCAAGTCTTAATTCAAGGAAGGGCAAGTCCTTATTATCCCGATCGAGATAGACGGGCCTGCCTCGCTGCAGGTCAACACCTCGGGCTCTCTTTCAGCTTTCTGTCTGTCTGTCTACAAGCGGAAGGCGTTAATAAAAATGTTCAATTAAATAGACATCAAATGTGAATTGATGTTGCTTTGGAGTCCTTACGGAGGTACTTCTATTATCAGATGAGGCGGAATCAGAACCTGGAGATCTACCCCTAGGACTGATTGCGGAAGCAAGGATTGGATTTCCGACTGTATGACTTGATTCCCCTTCTTCCACTGAGTGATCGGGGAATAGAAATTGGGTTGTCGGCAAGCGTGACGAGAGGGTGAGGTTCAAAGAAGGAAAGCCTTAGGGTAGATACCTAGGCACCTAAAGAGGAGGAAGGGCGTAGTAATCGACGAAATGCTTCGAGGAGTTGAAAATCAGCATAGATCCGGAGATTCCCGAATAGGGAAACCTTTCAAACTACTGCTGAATCAATGGGCCGGTAAGAGAGAACCGACGGTTCTATTGGTGACCCATTCAAAAGAAGCTGGCCGCTTTGACTTTGATTAGCCAATCGAGTGGGGAGGGTGTTGTTCTTCTCTTCATTTGTTCCCGTTAACGACCACAAAACCCAACACTGCTCTTGCTTGCTACTTTCCCACTTGCCCATTTTTTCTACTTTGACTAGCGCCCGGCAAATGAATGATGTTTTCCCAAAGCCGACTTCCTTTATCGAACGACTCTCACTGTTGACGATAAAAGCGATGGTCCGGGTTGTTTGAAATAAGCAGTAATTTTTCTCAGTTCTAATCCTAATAAATACCATATGAAGCGCGTGATGACCCAGATTCACAATTCTTTAATTATCTTATATATATTATAACTTATCGACGTCAACCCCCTTCCTACTCCAGCTAATGGAAAAATGCCTTTGAATGGTCGTAATCGTTGACAACCCAATCGACATCCACCATACGCTCGGCGAGCTATCCTCCTAGAGTTCCCGAAGGTAATGCCAGGGCCTTTTCAGTACTGACGACTCTTGATGCCAAGAAGGAGACCAACTAGATGAGACAGACCATTGTTCATAGGTTGGTTATAAGCACAAAGATCGAATCAGATTCTTCCCATTTTAGAGGGATTCTCATGCCAACCATAGGAAGAAGAACTCGGTTACGAATCTTGGATCAGATTGGATTAATAGCTTTGTGCTGATCTACGAACGAGCCTTCTATTTGATTTATACTATACTTCTTCAAGTCTCCATCATCCCGATCTCTCTTTCCTGCCTGTCCAAAGAAAACAAAACCTCTTCTAGTTCAAGGTCAAAATCCTAAAACCAATAAAAATCTGATTTCTAGTTCACTATTCTTATGATAAGAAGTTATGTCTCATTCATGTGATGAGAAAGCGGAGAATGAAAATTAGCAAATTTCGCATCTACGGAAATTTTGTGCCCCACATCATTTAGACTTATGAAACTAAGAGGGCAGGGTAGGTATGACCCATCCCTTATTGAACAGAAGGGATCTGTAGGGCGGGCTCACTCACATACTGGATAGGTGACTCGAAATTATAGTGCTAGTTCCATTCGCTCGGGGAAGAGAAAGCACAAATCTATTACAATCTTAGTAGAGAACAGAGGATGAACAAAAATGTAGGTTTTTCGTTCCGTCCTTGACCTATGATATGATCAATAGCTTAATCCATCCACTAGACCACCTGGAATTCTTAATTAAACCTTTACCCGAAAAAGGAAATTGGATTTTCTTATTAAATTTTCTTTTCTTAGATTAAGATATCATCATACCGGTAAGTTTAAGAAGGAATGCATTGATTTTCTGATTCCTTCTTTACGCTCTTCGCTTAGCTACACCGGCTTACAGATGACCATGTCTTTTATGGATCTAGGAGTTCATACGAATAATGGCTAGCGGGATTTCATATTCAATCAGAGTTGCCTTAGTTGGTTTCCGAAAGGAAGGCACTCAAGACTCTATATAGTGGTTTATGCCCCTATTTGGATTCAAGAAGCATTAGAGTCCCTTATTTAACTTGCAGGGCAATCAAGGAATAGAAGCTACCATACTAGAGGGAGGATCTATTATCTCTCTACCCAGCTCCTCGTCTAGCAGCCAAGAACAAGAGAGCTACAACACTCAGGTTGTTGAATGATTTAGGATTAGATGAGAAAACCAACCCTATGGGAGAGGCTCAATAAGATAAGTTAATCGTAGTTCCCGGAAGGAGGTCCCACCATTTAATTGACTCTTAGAACCTTTGTTGGTTTTGGGCTACGAGGAGAAACTTCCAGGACAAGAAAGTGTGATCCATCTATTTATTTTACTGAACCTAGTTCACAAGAAAGAGCCCTAGGGTTCCGAACCCTTGTTTTGCACCGAGAAGAAATCAATAGAATCGTCTAACGAATCGCCTGATACTAGATGGAGAGGTACCCCGGTAAGCAGGAATAGTCGAGGCACATGCCTACCATTAGAAGTAACCAAAGCCAATTAGTTCATCTTTGAATAGTTCGCCCGGTTAACCAGACAAGCTGTAGGGACTTCCTGCCATGGAGGAAAGGAAAGACATGGGAGCTGTACTCCCCAACTTGGGAACTTTGCTTATAGCGAAGGGAAGGAGTCGCTTTTTATGCGACACTACTGTGGTGAAGAGTGAACCGAGACGCTTTTTATTGAGATTTCCCCCTAGTTTCTGCTTCATTCAAGTCTTAATTCAAGGAAGGACAAGTCCTTATCATCCCGATCGGGATAGATGGTCCTGCCTCGCTACGGGTCAGCATCTCGGGCTCTCTTTCTGCTTTCTGTTTGTCTACAAACGGAAGGCGTTAATGAAAATATTCAATGAAATAACCATCAAATGCGAATTGATGTTGCTATGGAGTCCTTACGGAGGTACTTCTATTATTAGACGAGGCAGAATCAGAACTTGGAGATCAGCCCCTAGGACTGATTATGGGAGCAAGGATTGGATTTCCGACTGTATGACTTGATTCCCCTTCTTCCACTGAGTGCTCAGGGAATAGAAATTGGGTTGTCGGCAAGTATGAAGAGAGTGTTAGGTTCAAAGGAGGAAAGGCTTAGGGTAGATACCTAGGCACCTAGAGAGGAGGAAGGGCTTAGTAATCAATGAAATGGTTTGAGGAGCTGAAAATCAGCATAGATCCGGAGATTCCCGAATAGGGAAACCTTTCGAACTACCGGTGAATCAATGGGACGGCAAGAGAGAACTAGACGAACTGAAAGATCTTAGTAGCTAGAGGAAAAGAAAGGAAAGGTGAATCCCGTGGTAGCGGTGTGCGAAATGGGAGCTGCCTAAACCGTGAAAATAGGGTTGTGGGAGAGCAATACAAGCATCGTGCATCTAGGTGAAGCAGACCGAATACAAGCTCTGACCGCGTGCCTGTTGAAGAATGAGACGGCGACTCATAGGTAGTTGCTTGGTTAAGGGAACCCACTGGAGTCGTAGCAAAAGCGAATCTTCATAGGGCAATTGTCACTACTTATGGACCCGAACCTGGGTGATCTATCCATGACCAGGATGAAGGGTGAAACTAAGTGGAGGTCAGACCGACCAATGTTGAAGAATCAGCAGGCGAGTTGTGGTTAGGGGTGAAATGCCATTCGCACCCAGAGCTAGCTGGTTCTCCCCGAAATGCGTTGAGGTGCAGTAGTTGACTGGACATCTAGGGGTAAAGCACGATTTCGGTGTGGGCCGAGAGAGCGGTATCAGATCGAGGCAAACTCTAAATACTAGATTTGACCTTAAAATAAGAGAGGGGCAAGGTCGGCTAGTGAAATGATGGGGAATAAGCTTTATCGTCGAGACGGAAAGAGCCCGGATCACCAGCTAAGGACCCTAAATGACCGCTTAGTGATAAAGGAGGTAGGGGTGGAGAGACAGCTAGGAGGTTTGCCTAGAAGCATCCACCCTTGAAAGAGTGCGTAATAGCTCTCTGATTGAGCGGTCTTGCGCCAAAGATGAACGGGGCTAAGTGATCCTGTCGAAGCTGTGGGATGTCAAAATACATCGGCAGGGATATTTTAATTCCTTGTTCGCTCTTTCCAGTATTTTCCGAAAAACAACAATTAGGAATAGAGAATATAGATCAAAGAAAGGTCTAACTGTTAGAATCATTTTTTCCATTGTTATTTGATACATTCGGTCATTTACATTAGTGAATTAGGTGAAAGTGCGGAAAGAGAGGGTTTCGAACCCTCGATAAACAATAGCCTACATAGAAATTCCAATGCTACACTCGGCCATCTCTCCTACCTAACGATTTTGACCCAAAAACCGGATGAATAGCGAACCAAGCATAAACAATTATTGATTGGATAGGTACGACCACTCCATTCTAACTAGAAAAATAGAAAATTTTGCATTCCCTTGCCTTGAGTGAAATGGTGGGAATCCTTGTTTGATTTTTTTAAATATCCTCCTTCCTTGGATTAGTACCGGGGCGCATATATCAAAAGCTCAGTGTGAAACTTGAATGAGATATATCTTTCTTTTTTAAAATTCTAAATTGGAGTAATTGAGGTTACACAAAATCTACGTCAGAAAAGGAAAAAGTTGAATCTGGAAAAGTATTCTCTAAGGGTAATGTAATTCAGTGAAATTCATTTTGTATCGTACAAGAAAGTAATTCCATTTGTGTATGTGCTCATGATAAAAAGAAAATAAGGTACTCTATTCCATTACATACATGGATCGGGTTGAAAAACCAAACCCAGTCTCTCTTTGAATCCTGAATATGCAAATAAATAATTAATTGTACTAATCCACATATGTCTCTCTCCCATCAATTGGTACTAGTTGACGTAATGAAAAAATCTCCTATTTGTTTGATGAGAGATGCTAAACAAAAAAGAAAATATAAGATCCCCCGTTGGGAATGAAATTATGCTCCATGTCCCCCTTTTCACAGAAAATGGAGAGATGAGTTGATATATTTATTTAATCTGTCGGGACTGACGGGGCTCGAACCCACAGCTTCCGCCTTGATAGGGCGATGCTCTGATCGATTGAACTACAATTCCAGGAAAATTAGCTGTACAGTCTAAAATCAATTTAGATTCGAACCATTTAGTTTCACTGTGTTGTAACAGAGACACGAATGATATAGTTAATTATTATTATTATCTAATTATATATAATTATTATTAAAATAAAATATAGTAGACTCATAGTGGGCTAATTCATGAATTGAATAAAATAGGGCCTTTTATTTTAACTAATATGAACTTAATTAAACTAAAGGGTCACGCTCTTTAAACGCCCTATAAGAAAAGAAGAAGAAAGATGCTTAAGTCATCACTTCCAATCCGATAAAGGGCTTTTTTCTTTTCCACGAAAGTCCGTCCCAACAATTGTTGTAGAGGATATAAATATGAATATGAAAAAAAGGTAATCGCCTGGAGAGTCGTTTTTTAGTTTTTGAGTGGAATGTTCATTATCATATTAAGTAGTCGATTATGAGAACAGCTATACCACTACAGAGTATACTCTTCCTCATCTTTCATTATTCATATGTTATGTCCCGGGACATGGATATTCTAGATACCCCCTTCTATTATGAATCGCCAAAGTCTTCCTGCTTTTCCATTGTTACAATCAGATCCGAAAAATTAGAAATCAATCAAAATGGACGTGAATTGTATCATGACTTTATAAGCAATTATGAGATTAAGAGATTTAATATAGATTTAATTCTTGGGAGCGGACCTTTGATTTCCTTGGACCACGAAAAAATTCATCGTCCAATTGAATCTTTTTTTCATAGATGCTCCATAGGAATCCATTGCTATTCATTTCCTCCACCGATAAAGGTTCATCCCGAGTCACAAGAGCAATCTATTTTTTGTTTTTTGAATTCTTTTTTCTTTTCGTTATGGTAATGCAATGCAAGAGGTTGGAAATCAGGTTGTTTCTGATGATGAAAAGAGTTTTTATCTTATGTGAAATTTATGAAAACCCGAAATTTCGGTAATGTTAGAAGACGACCTATGGTATATTATGGTCAGATGTTGTAGGTCGGTATATCTTTGAATTGCTCAGACANTTTAACTAATTTGAACTTAATTAAACTAAAGGGTCACGCTCTTTAAACGCCCTATAAGAAAAGAAGAAGAAAGATGCTTAAGTCATCACTTCCAATCCGATAAAGGGCTTTTTTCTTTTCCACGAAAGTCCGTCCCAACAATTGTTGTAGAGGATATAAATATGAATATGAAAAAAAGGTAATCGCCTGGAGAGTCGTTTTTTAGTTTTTAAGTGGAATGTTCATTATCATATTAAGTAGTCGATTATGAGAACAGCTATACCACTACAGAGTATACTCTTCCTCATCTTTCATTATTCATATGTTATGTCCCGGGACATGGATATTCTAGATACCCCCTTCTATTATGAATCGCCAAAGTCTTCCTGCTTTTCCATTGTTACAATCAGATCCGAAAAATTAGAAATCAATCAAAATGGACGTGAATTGTATCATGACTTTATAAGCAATTATGAGATTAAGAGATTTAATATAGATTTAATTCTTGGGAGCGGACCTTTGATTTCCTTGGACCACGAAAAAATTCATCGTCCAATTGAATCTTTTTTTCATAGATGCTCCATAGGAATCCATTGCTATTCATTTCCTCCACCGATAAAGGTTCATCCCGAGTCACAAGAGCAATCTATTTTTTGTTTTTTGAATTCTTTTTTCTTTTCGTTATGGTAATGCAATGCAAGAGGTTGGAAATCAGGTTGTTTCTGATGATGAAAAGAGTTTTTATCTTATGTGAAATTTATGAAAACCCGAAATTTCGGTAATGTTAGAAGACGACCTATGGTATATTATGGTCAGATGTTGTAGGTCGGTATATCTTTGAATTGCTCAGACAGAGAGAATAAACGGACTCCTCGAGGGCTACTTAAGCCACTTTAGTTCAAACTAGAAGGACTTACGCAGTTGGATGTTGCTTAGTCCTGCTATAACTTAACAACCAAAAAGCACTACGTCAAACATCAGCCCCTTCGAGTTGGCCACTGGGTAACAACCTCTGACGCCCCATATCATTGCGACAGGAGGGGGCTTGCCCATCGGCCTACTTTTCCAAGAGGTGGCAGGAGCGCAACAACCTTAGATAAAACTTACTTAAACCACCTAAAGGCTTGTTCCGATCTGAAAGTAGACCTTGTAGAAAAGCTGATAGGAAAGGTAGCGACCAGCTCGGTGAAAACGAACCCTACATTCCATGTGAGTCAGTTGACTTTGATTGGACCAGACCGCCCCAGAGAGGAACGTGCCCATGAGGGCACCAACAAATGTTGTAGATAAACCTACTAAAGAAGAAGTTGAGTATATCATAGTTGACCGCACCCTGGGCTAGCCCATACACCCACTGCACGAGTGGAATACTACTTAGTCAAGTAGAAAGGAACAAGGTTTTATGACACGATCACTATATCTTTGATTTTTCATTATCTCTCCTCTATGGAAAGATAACATGATACATGGCATGGTATACCTAATCATTTAGTCAACAAGATGTACGTAAGTCGACATATCTCCATGTATATGTTCTTTGGAGCTAGAATCAATCAATAGAATGCAATGAAATAATGGTAATCCTAGGGCGACNGAGTGTCTATACAAAGCCCCTCTCTTCTTCACTCAAAGAGGCAATGCACCCTTTGTTTGAATGGTACTTGATTCATAAAGAATGATTCTTTTGAAGTTATACGAACTTTCTAAACAAAAATGCCACGCAGAGTGTGTTACGAGATATATCGCTCTCAAACTTCTTACGGTAAGGCCATCGTACCAGCCAACCAATTTAGTGGCGAACGCGCTGTGCTCTAAGCTAAGTTGTTTACCTTGTAGACAGAGGAGATATAGAAAGTGTGTCGTGCTTGATTCATAAGATTCTATAATCAATAGCACCAGTATATTATTTTACATAGCTTGCCTCTCCTATGACTTTTCGGACCAACCAACTCGGATCTTCATTCGCAAGTCTCTCTGCACTTTGGAGCACGACTCTTTCTATTTCTGTGCTGGCATTTGAGTTGTCTCCCTTCCTCTTTCAATCGAAACACTCGACGTAGATAGCTCCGGTGGCCCCTGCATCTGCCTCTATCAGGCGGTGACAGCCCCCCCTACACACCCATAGCACAGAGGAGCTGCTCCTACATCCGCTCTACAACCAAGAAAAATGCTCTCCAGAGCGATATATGATGCTAAACCGTGATATAGAGAGTGATGTCCTTCTGTTGTCTCGAAGAGACAAAAACACTCATGTGAATGGTGCTAATTCACATGTTCTTTCTAGTCTCGTTTGATTTCGAGAGCCTCCCTCTCCCCGTCCCTTATTCGTCTTTTAAAAGCCGTGGTCCTGGATTTTCTTTCTGTATGCCGGGAAAAGTACCTCACCCTCACCTTTCTACATTTATTATTATATAGAATTTCCCCGTGTCTCTATAAAACATAATGAAAAGCCCGGGTGGAAGTACAAAAAAAAGGAGAGAGAAAAAGTAGAAAAGAAAGAGGGGAAGAAGTCTAGTGCTAGTTCTTACTAAGACTTCTTTATCTAACTTTCACTTTTGAGTGGTTTCTTTGTTCTCTTATTTGTATTGAAAGAAAGAAAAAACTTCCCTTTCTTTCTCTTCTTTATTTTTGTTTTATCCCTTCGACGAATTTTGGCTATGACCAATGCCCCACTAGCTAAATAGGCGTAAGAAAAAGCTACCTGAAAATAAAAACCAAGGTGCACCTTGAATTGAACTCGACGAATTGCATTTTGCCAGAGAGATTTTTTTAGAAAGATTCTCCATTGGTAATTAAAAAATAGAAAGAATATAAATAAAGGCGCATACGCGGGAAGGGCCTCCTACTACTTCTTCATTCAGGGGGAGGGGGGAGACTAGCCTCATTACTTCCCACTAGGTGAGAGGTGCACCTAACCCACCTACCCACTCATCAATCACGGTGTTCAACTGACTTGCACTAATAGACCCCTATTATATTGGAATTAGGCGCCTATCTTTTTATTGTTGTCAATGAATCTCTTCCATGTTCGATTCTACTCTATGTTAGAACATTTCTGTGAATGCTATTATGATCTAAGTGGTCTTATTCTTTGTCCCGTGCTAGGAAGCATTGCTCCTCTTTTCATTACAAATTCAAGAATACGACCGATACGATTAATTTGTCTGTGCGCCTCTATTACTACTTTTTTGTATCCCCCTATTCTTCGGATACAATTCGATCCTTCTACGGCCAAATCTCAATTTGTGGAAAGCCTTCGATGGCTTCCTTATGAAAACATTAATTTTTATTTAGGTATAGATGGTATCTCTTTATTCTTCGTGATATTGACCTCATTTCTGATTGCTATTTGCATTTTAGTGGGTTGGTCTGGTATGAGAAGTTATGGGAAAGAGTATATTATAGCATTTCTAATTCGTGAATTTATAATGATCGTCGTGTTCTACATGCTGGATCTTCTACTATTCTATGTTCTTCCCAAAAGTGTTCTAATCGTTATGTTGTGCAGACCTGAGTATCTTCTATTCACTGGGATAAAGCATTTCCTCTGCAGTAAACCCCCTACTGGCGGTCGTCCGTCGTCCTAAAGTAGTCCCTGTGAAGCTTTTAGGAAGAAGGGCAGTCTTGTATGTAAGCATAGCATTTCTGGTCAAACCCGCCCAACCCAACTAAGAAGAACCGAACCTGACAGACACATCTTTTTCATTTTAGGAGGGTACTCCGAGTAGTGGGTACCTCATAGGACCTCGACCCGCCTACTCGGGTCTTGTATGGATATGTAGGAAGGGGTGCTCCTAGGTGTGTTTAGGGGTTGTGTTTGTTCGCGAGAAAGGATTCCTCGTCAAGTAAGTTTGGGGGGTGTGGACACACGTGAACTAAGTCGGGTAACAGCTACAAGGGAGAAATCAAAAGGAAACCATACCCGACCAGGGATGGACGTAAACTCGTAAGCTACCGAATGTAGGGATAATCGTCCACATATTATTGTGAAAGAAAAAAGCCGACCTACCACAACAGATGGGTTTCTTTATTCTGTCGTCACTGGGAGCTCTTGGAGAGGAGACCTTAGGATAAGTTGCTAAAAAGAGATTTTGTTTCCTCTTCAAAACACAAGGAAATGCGGGCAGGGTAGAGTTCAGCAGAGGGTTCGAGAATAGGGTAGTGTCCTGTCCTTAAAATTCAGATAAGAAAAGAGTTCCAAACCTTTATGCATGCACCTCCGTACAAGTGTTGCATACAAGTTCCGGCCAGGATGGTTGAGAAAGATTCAACCTATTTGAACCGCTCACATCACAATAGTA
>AWOL01S0051979.1:58143-91413 GCA_000715115.1 Nicotiana otophora | reverse complement strand
TTTCTTTGTATGATTTGTTGTTTGGCTACCATGTCTATGTGGAGCTAAACTTCACGTTCTAGGGTTGTGGTTCTTTCATGACTATTGTTATTCGGATATTGATTTTGCCTTCTTGATTTATCATATTGGTTTATTTATTCAATCTTGTGCTTAATTATTTAATTGCTTGATCACTAATTGAATACTATCTACGAATCCAGAATTGAACTTGAAAGTGCAAATTCTAGATTGCATATAGGATTGAGTAGAGTAAGTTCTTGAACCCGGGCATCGGGGAACGGATTCGTGGTTAGGATAGACATATACCTAATTGCCTTGCTTGGTTGATTTACAGAAATTATAAATGCGTTCTTGTTGATTCTAACTCCATAGACATATAGGTGTTAGGTTAGCTTGAATAGGCGAGTAAGAACTCGACAGATTCTTATGAGCAATATTAACCCTGTCAACCAATAAGCTAGATAAATTAGTCGGTCAATTCAATTAAAGAATACAATAGGATTGTTAGATAGCCCATAACCCTAGATCATTTACAATACATTGATATCATAAAAATCTGCTCTTTCTCTGTTCAAAGTTCATTATTTATATTTTTTTATTTAATTAGTTTAGAATAAAATATTTTTAGGTTTAATTCTTGTTTAGATAATTAGGATAGTCTAATTTAGTTAATAGTTAATCACAAGTCCTCGTGAGTTCGACATCCGACTTTTAGTCACTTTATTACTTGACGACCGCGTATACTTGCGTGTGCGTTTGGCCGCAACAGCTATCAAATTAGAATTCCGACCGATTCCCAGATTTTCGTATGTTGCCCATGTCATCTGCATGGGTCCGGGCACCTAGACCCGGATCGCCTAAATTTTGCCAGCCCTTCAAAAACAACATAAGGAACATTAGTCATTGTCTTGCCATGATCGTTCCTCTTCTTTGGCGTTTTAGGGCCATAAAACTGGAATTTCTCACGATTCCCATATTTTCTTGTTTTATAGCCCACCTCATCTGCATGGGTCCGGGTGTCGCGCCCGGATCGCCTAAAATTTTGCGCCCTATCAAAAATTACCTAAGGATCATTAGTCATTCTCTCGCCTTGACCGTTTCTCATTTTTGGTGTTTTGGGGCTACAAAACTGTAATTTCACCTGATTCTCATATTTTCATGTGCTCTGCATGAGTCCGGTGCCTAGAGTCGGATCGCCTAATATTTTTTTGGCCCCATTAAAAATGACCTATGGAACATTAGTTATCGCATTGTCATGACCATTCCTCATTTTTGGCGTTTTAGGGCCATAATACTGGAATTTCGCCCGACTCCTAGATTTTCATCATGGAGAAGCAATGACTATTGTTCATTAGGTCGTTTTTGATGGGCCCACAAATTTTTAGGTGATTTGGGCTCAGTCGCCCTTATTCATGAAGATGGCGTGACGGAGCTACTCTATCAGTTTGGATGAATTGACAAATGATCATGTTTATATTTGTATTTATACGAAAAAATTCATGTATATAAATATTTAATATATTATGAGGTTGTTTGGTATAACTGTATGATAAACTAGGATTTCACACTTCCATGGGATTAACTATCCCATCTTCGATATGAGATAGCTAATCTATCATTTTAGTATAAAACGTCTCCCGGAATTAGCTAGTATCTATAACCAAACATGAGATAAATATACTTTCAAATTCTATTTCGGGATTATTATCCTTATCTCTTGTACTAACTAATATCTATGGATTTTATTACAAATTCATAACTAATAAACTTTTAAACTCGCCTCTGATTTAGTCAAATATGCAAAATAAAAAAATAAGCCTGAGTGGTCAACACATGCATGTATGGAATCAGGATAACAAGACGAGAGTTTGAGACTCAGCCAGAAAAATCCAAGTCAAGCCAAATAAATCCATTTCAACCGAAAGTAACTGTCTTTCAAACCAAAAGCAGAAACTGCACCTAAAGTAATAACTAACAATATAAAAGAAAATGACAAAAGCAAGTAAAAAATCACATTAATCATTGGTTTAAATAATACAAAGGGCCGCACCTTAGGGGCCCCCTCCAAGACCAAATTCCGAATTGTCTCATTTTCCACTGCCCTATGTCCCTTAGAACATGGAGAAAATTTATGCATTTTCTTCCTACTATAAGTTAGGGTCGGAAATGATTTTTTATCTCCACTTACAATTTGAATTTTAAAAAAAACGATCTTGCAAAAAGTTCATGTATTTATTTTATAGATTTTCTGTGTTAATAGTTTGAAGGGAAGTGTTGGCGTAACTGTTAAAATTCTTGTCATGTGACCAGGTCACAGGTTCGAGTCGTGAAAACAGCTTCTTGCAAAAATGTATGATAAGGCTGCGTACAATAGACCTTATGCTCCGGCCCTTCCCCAGACCATGCGCATAACGAGAGCTTAGTGTATCGGGCTGCCCGTGTTAATCTTTTATTGATGTCCTATGAAAATGGCTATATAACTAAAATAACATCAATAATGGACTACAAAACCTGATCTTCCATTCGAAAAAATGCTCTATAAGTTCTCACTGCCTCCTTCTTTCTCTTCCCACCCTTGTCCCTTTGTAGCCATTGCCCTAAATAATCCAAGAAACACTTCCTTTGCTCTCCATGGCAAGATAACTAAACTTCCAAAGTGTAAAATAATTCCCAAAAAAAAAGGATTAGCTAGCAAAGAAAGTCTTCGTTTTGATTCAAGAAAATGGACATAGAATTGGCTAAGTGTGAGTGTTGTGGTCTAAAAGAAGATTGCACACAAGACTATATTAATGAAGTGAAGGCCCATTTCAAGGGGAAATGGTTGTGTGGGTTGTGCTCAGAAGCTGTTAGAGATGAAATTGAAAGAGGGAAAAATAATAATAATAAGCAATATTTTCTTGTGATAGAAGATGCAGTGAAAGCTCACATGTCATTTTGTAGAAATTATAACTCTAATCCTGCAATTTGTGTAGCTGATGGGATAAGGCAGATGCTAAGGAAAAGGTCTGGTGATTTATCTTCTTCTTACCTTCCAAGAAATGTACAAGATCAACAAGCACATTCCAAGTAGGAGATGAATCTTTTAACTCATATTGTAATTAGACAAGGGTAATCTTAACTATGGTGGAATAAAGTGTGACAACACCTTGTTTTTGTTTAATCATCTGGTTTTTGGGACACACTAGTTCGACTAATCCAGGTTTACACGATCGTAAGGCTCATTAAAAGGATGCTCTCCATATCAAGATTTTTACTTTTAATGTAATCTTATTATAAATAAGGGTGACCTTAACTGTGGTGGAATAAAGTGTAACAACACTTTTTTTGTTTAATCATCTGGTTTCAGGAATACATTGGTCTAACTAATCCAGGTTTGCGTGTCCTAAGACTCATTTAACGGGAAGTCCTCCCGACCAAGAACTTTATTCCGAAGGCTCGAACCCAAGAACTCTCTTTCGTTATATATGGGTATCACTTCTTTGTATTTCATTTTTTATATTTGGCCATTCAGTATTCCTAACCAACTAACCTAATTAATTTGCAAATCCCATTTATGTTCCAGTTCAATTAGAAAAGAGTCACGGTATCTTTTGATGAAAATGATCGATTTTTCCTCTAAATTTTTTTATGTGGGGGGGAGGGGGGTTGGTAAATAAAAAATTTATTTCACCAAAGAAATTGTGTACAGCTATCTAAGCAACAAAAAAAAAACTCTAGAGTTAGGCATGAAAGCCTCAAAACTCTCAGCAGCTACAGATCTTCTCAGAACCTATTAACCTTCTCAACAATTACAAAGTATCAGCCTACTACAATCTACTGTAAGACTCTATCAGTGTAACTACACTATGGGTAAGTTTGTGGGGGAGAGGGTTAATAATCCAAATGGTACATATTAGTAAAAATTTATTCTTCCCTTTTTGAAGAAAAGGAGGAAAAGAAAGTATAAAGTTGTGTATTAAGTAAAGTAACTATGGAGGTAAATATTTTAATTTTAAACTTTTATTTTATTGTTAATAAGATGAGTTATATTGGTACAAATATTAATGCCTATTTTAGATCATAAATTTCATAATCCTTATCTTTCTTAAATTCTGTAACAAGTTCAATTATGCTACATAAAATTGAACGGAGGCAGTTGTTCACCAACTTCGTTAAAAATCAAGAAAATGATCTCTCTAACACGATTAACTCATGGCATGATCTAATGATTTCATGATTTCAGCAAACATAAATTAATCTACATAATACTATGATTTTAGTTGCCCCATGATCATGGAATTGAGTCCTTAACTTAGATTGTCCAAACTATTGGTCCTTAGTTTGCAAATAGCCGGACATACTTAATGTTTACTTTTTCTAGTCATATACATAGATTATACATTGCTTATACACATATAATACATAAATTATGCATATATTATACTTCCACCGGCTAATATTTGTTTAAGCGGTTGAGTAGGCTGCTATTTGGGTTAATTCTTCCCATCACTATAAGGTAGAAATGACACAAGATAGCCATTCTAGAGGACTAATATTTAGGATTTAGCCAATGAGTCCTGAATTTCAGTTTTTTAGTTTAATTTTTCAGGATTCAAAGTTCCGAAATTAAATTTTTTAGTTTAAATTTTTAGGAAAAAAATAAGTACGGACTAATCCTTAAAATAGCAGCTCTAAAAATGACTATTTGTGTAGTTTCCCCGTCATTAAGGGCCTAATGGGCCAGGCAGATCATCTTAGCAATTCATACACAAATGGAGGCAAAAGAGGTAGTAATGTTGTTGACTAGCCACTTTTTAGTCATGTAATTAAGAAAATAACAATTGTTATGAAGTTCAAAATTTTACAGGTGAAACTCGAGAACAATATAATATCTATCCATGACGTTGTCTATTTTTCAATGACAGAGGCTGAAACGTGAGTATTTGTGAATTTTGCGTGGCAAAAGGGCAACTATGAGCGACAAGACTTTTAGCGCAACCACCAATCAAGTAACAAATACATGGTAGATTTGGGAGCAAATAAATGTCGCTTGTGTAATGGATCTAGCTAAATGTGCATCGCACGACTTAACTTTAATAAATAGTCTAATAACAAATTAAATAGGGATAATACATAATTATTCATTGGGGTTGTCCCACTTTATCTTGTACAACTTTGAAGTAATATAATTACATATTTTTTAAGTCAACTCCACTTTCAATATAAGGAGTGATGTGCACGTTCCAATATTTGCTTGACAAGTGTCAAAACACTAAAAACTTAAAAAAAATAAAAAAGGTAATTTTACATCCTTCCCCCAAAGTGCTTGTCACTACCTTTTCATAACCTCTGCCACTACTAAAATACTGTCAAAAAGCGTCCAAAAAAATCGATCGAAGTCGGTCGGAATCGAACAAAAATCGATCGATTTCAATTTATCGAAAAAAAGAATGATCGCAATATGGTAGCGACCGCAGTCGGTCGATATTATCAACCGAAATCGGTCGGTATTCGTCAACGCATTTTGACCAAATTATCTGACAAAAAATAAACATACCGACCGACTTCGGTCGGTAGTTTTGAAAATAATTTTAAATTATTTTTAAATTAGCGACCGAAGTCGGTCGGAACATTAATTATTAATTTTTTTAAAAATTGTTCAATTCCGACCGATTTCGGTCGGAATGTTTAAAATATTTAAAATATAAAATTAAAAATTCTGACCGCAGTCGGTCGGAATTGTTAAAATATTTAATATTTAAATTCAACAATTCTGACCGGAGTCGGTCGGTAACTTTGAATTTCTGGAAAATTCAAATGAACAGTTACCGACCGACTTTGGTCGGTAGGCGGTCGATCTTTTGGGTATTTTTTGGCAGAATACAGTTGTTTTATAGCTGTACCGCCTACCAATAACCAATCACTTATAATGGCAGCATTACATTGCTGCCATTCAACCAATATCAACAACAATAACAACTATCAAAACTATATTATTAACAAAACATTATCTCCATCTCCACTAAACTATATTAACAAAGCATAATACCCAACAACAAAATATTTTACAAGTTAAAAGTTCAAACATCATCCAATGAGTGTTTTGTATTGCATCACCTCCATCTTCACTAATAGAAGCTTCATCGTTGTCATGGTTCGAAGGATTATGACGAGAAGGACTAGCATCTAGGGAAGGCGCACGAGACCAGGGAATGGGGAAAGCATCACTAGCAAGAAGATTGGCCAGCTAACCTCGAAGGAGATTAAATTGTTGGTCCCTCTTTTCTAGATGAACTTGAAGGGTATCAAATTGTTTATCTCTCTTTTGTTCTCTAGCCTTTGTCTCTTCAAGCTCTACTGTCAGCTTTGCGATCTTCTTCTCCATAGACGAGATAGTCGACCTATCAGTTGCCTCGCCTTGGGCGGGAGTCCATATTCCTTACAATCCAACCATGTAGCGCCGAAATGATCTCTCTGGAAGGTCGTATGTTATCCCCTTTTTAGGACCACCGACAACATCTAACCATATCTTCTGCACTTCTTCGTCGGAAACGGGTGGTCGCTCGCCTTGCACTTCTTCGTCGGAAACGGGTGGTCGCTCGCCTTGCTCATTCGGTGGCAAGCTGTGAGTGTACTCCTCCACATTAATCTTGTAGCGACCCTTTATTTAGAAGATAGAAAATTATTAGCTATACAACAACAACAACAATAACAACAACAACCCAGTATATAATATTAACTATATAATATTATAAACATTAATTTCAATTTATAGTAATTATGAAACTTACATCCTATTGTAATATTCAATATTTAATTAATTTTGTATTTACATACATACACACACATTAATGTTTTTTGGACGGTATTGTTTGGACTGATTTTGCGAGTTTTCTAGTAGTGTGCCCCAAACTCCATTAACGTTCCCTCACTTTCTCTCTTGCCAGTCATTCCCAGATTCTTCAGTTAACAGCATGAAATCAAATTATGAAGGAGAAGAAGAATTCCATGGCTATTTTCACTGCTAATTTATTTCATCAGAGAAAAGAAAATTCCAATAAATATATAAAAAAAGCTTCTGATTTCATGAATATTCGGCCATCTCCTAAAATCTGCAACGGAAGAAGACCCATAAAGATTTCGAATCGGAGCTCCAACGACTTTGTCCTTCCTTAACAGCTGGTTTCTTCGGAAAACAAAATCTCAAATTTCTATTAGGCCTTTCTTTTTTGGTTGAAGCTTCCTAAGTTTTTTTTTTTTAACCGATGTGGCGGAGATTGTAGCAATCAAAGGGGTGGTGGGTGTGATTTAATGGCTGGATACATAGAGTGTAACTTTTTCTTTTGGTTGAAAAAAACTTTTGGTAAATTTGGTGGAGATGGAGGCGGTGAAGTAGTGGAGGAGGGACATGTTATTAAAGAAGAAGAAAGAAGGAGAAAAAAAAGAAAACGAAAATGATGAGGAACAGTAAAACAAAATAGGAGTAGAAAGAAAAGTAAAAAAAATACATTTAATAAAAAATCTGAAAATATTAAATTTTTAATTTTCTTTTTAATCCTTTCACTCTCTTTAAGCAAGTGATATACACTCTCCATGTCACGTGGGCTAGAAAGGGTGCATCCGGTAAAATGGGACAATCTCAATGAGTAATTATGGGTTATCCCAATTAAATACTTTTTGAAATGTTTGAAAAATATATTATTGACATATGTCATATTTTGTTGGTTACGGCTTATGTAAGGTCAAATATGTAGTATAAAAGTTATCAGATTTTGAAATATCCGATTTCTTTCACCCTAAAATCGATAATCAAACAAGATTAATATTTTTTGAAAACTAAAACCAAACACCGAACCGTTATTAAGAAAACCGAAAAATTCAGTTTGGTTAAATTTTCTTTTTCTTTTTTTTTACTTCTGTCCAAACTATGCCCACCTGTAATAACGTATACACATTTCTAATATTCATTACTTTAATCGTATCTGTATTTATTCCCTTGAAAGTTGAATTCTTTATTTACCTAAAAATTAAAATCTATTTAAAGCGCACATTATCCTATGGTATTATTCTCAGTTTCCTTATGATAGTGTTTGATATAATTTGCTTTTTGAAGAAGGAATATTACTACAATGAGACGGGATGAATTTAATTAGAGATCTCAGGTTTGATCTTTGAGAATCGAGAAACCCGTTATAGCTAAGGAACATTTCCTTCTTTACCGTGTCATATACGGCACAAAATTAAGGGTTATACGTGGCGCAAATGTGAATTAGTTGGGTTTCCGAATACTAAACGATTATGACTGGAAAAAAAAGCTCATGCCATTCATTCATTAACATGATTCCATTTTTTGACCACCCCACAATAGTGAATCTTATCAAGATTTAGGTTCTTGTCACTTTATTCTCATATCGTCATTTCTAACCTACAAAACTAGAGCGTGAGGGTCCATCTTTTTTCCATTCAACAAAAATGTTGCCATTTGCGTAGGTATTTGATTTGAACTCCTCCTCCTCCTTTTCTTCTTCTTCTTCTATTTATTCTTTGTCTCAACTACAATAATGGCAGGAAACGGCAAAAAAAAACTTCGGAAACTGCCTCACGTGTTTGGCAAGGTTCTTGAATTGCCGTTTCGGTCCGATGCGGACGTAGAGGTGGAAGAAAACCCGGAATTCTTCCGTTTCGTGACTGGAATCGACGTGCACGGTGATGTCAACAGCGCCATTGACATTAGTAACGTGAGGGCTGAGGCAGTAGAGATACATCCTGGAGTGACAAAGATAGTGGTGAGAAATGGACCCAAAGGTGGCAAAGCGGAGTTGTTGTTGGAACAACTGAAGGTGGACACGTGGAGGTATAGGTTGCCTACGTCGGCGAAACCGGAGCTGGCTACGGCGGCGTTTGTGGACGGAGAGTTAATCGTGACGGTACCAAAGGATATTAATGGTCGTGGAGAATTCGGCGGAAGGGACAACGTTTTGGTACGCAGGCTTCTTGTTGTGTAGTAGTGAGAGCAAAGTTCTGATCCGTCCGTTCTATTTTTGTATGCATTTTAGTTTAACTATGCATGAAATTTAAGAAGAGGGCTTGAAATAACCGTAACATTATTTTCGTGTGACTTATGAGTCTAGGTGTAAAATCAGCCTACATAAATACAATGTACCTGCTGTTTGTAAGAAAACTTTTCAGGATGTTGTATGCTATATTGACTACATGATTGAAATTTTGCAAGTCCCTCATGCTGCAACAATTGAAGTTGCCGGTTCCTTATTTGACCGCAGTCGAATAATTTTTTCTTCGGACATGATTTTCTTATATTCTTTTTAAATATTAAATTCTTAATTATTATAACTAATAATATTTTTTATATAATTTTTAAATATGTAAATTTTGTTTCAAAAAATTTAAAAATTTTATGCTTAACTCCAAAGTCAAAATTAAGAATTGTGACTCCCGAAATCCGAATAGTACCACAAAAATTGAGACAGGAAGTAATTTTCTTGGGTTATGAATAGTAGATGCGAACAAGATACTTTAATTAAATACAAAATTTTATTTCTAAGCCAAAGACTTGAAGAAAATGATGGAATGCTGTACCATTCAATTATTTCGTGGTTGTGTATGATGATTTCCATGAACATATTCTTCACGAAGAGTCATTAACTACTCTGCAACCTGATTGTAATTTATATATTAATCAGAATTGAAGGCATTCTGTATATAATAATAATAATAATAATAATAATAATAATAAATATATTATTATTATTATTATTATTATTATTGTTATTTTAACAATATATAAATTACCTCCTCAATGCTTCCATCATCGATGTCAGTATTGAAAGAAAGTAGCAATCTTTCGTAAAGCAGATTTTCTACGTCCTCTACACCAATAGCTGCTGCTACATCGTAACATTAGCATTTATACAAGCACTTAAGTTATATAAACGCTAGCAGTATAAAAATATTTTATACCATCTGTAACGACCTAACTTGTCGTTTTAAGAATTTACGTTCCGTTCAATGACTTAAAATCCCGAGCAATTTAGTAATATGTATTATGACTCGCGGGTGTGGTCGAGTCTGATTTTCGGAAGATTTAGAATTTAATTGAAAGAGAAATACTTATTTTTGAAGCTTAAATGGAAAGACTTGACCAGAGAGTTGACTTTTGAGCAAACGACATCGGAATAGAATTTTGATGATGTCAATAGTTTCGTATGGTAATTTCGGACTTAGGCGCGTGTTCGGATTTGGATTTGGAAGTTCGTAGGACAATTCGACGCATTTGGCGAAAGATGGAAAATAGACGATTTTCGGAAAGTTCGATCGAAGGTTGAATTTTTTATAACGAGGTCGAAATCCGATTCTGAAAATTGGAATTGGTCCGTTATGTCACTTATGACTTGTGTGTAAAATTTGAGGTCAATCGGACTTGATTCGATAGGTTTCGGCATCGAATGTAAAAGTTGGAAATTTCATAATAGACTAAGGTTTCAAGTGAGTTTGCACAACACCTAACTTTAAACGATCATACCTCTCTTGATATGAAGAGCTATATGGTGTATTGCCTATCAAATGAAATGTCTATGTGTCTAGTTTCCAACTCTTTAAATCGTTTGTCATTCGGACATTCCTACAAGTAGTTATGACCAAATTACCAAAGGCTGGAAAAATGCGATTCTGCGACGAATTCTGCGATCGCAAAATCGTTATGCGATCGCGAAACTGCTTCAGCGACCGCAAAACTGGTCGCAGAATGGACCAGAACAGCCCAGTTCTGGGCACCGATTTTGCGATCAATTGTGCGGCCCGCATACCCATTGTGCGGTCCATTATGTGATCGCAGACCTGCTTTCGGAGGGTTAATTTTTCTATTTTCATAGCCCGACCCCATTTTGATAAATAGGCTTTGGGGCTTATTTTGGGGTATTTTTCTGAGGGTCTTAGAGAGAGGTAAGAGCATTTTAGAGAGAGAAGGAGAGAACCTAACATTCTAATCATCCAATCTTCAAGAATCAAGGAAGCTAATCACAAGATCTCCATCTAAGAGGTAAGATTCAACCCCTAGTCTTCAATTTCGAGTTTGGGGTAAAAGATTGGTGATTGGGAGTATGATTCTTGGTTGTAAGAGTATTATGTATATATGCTTGTACCAATAAGGTTTGTAAAAAAATTATTGTGATCAAATAAGTAAAAATTGGGTTGTGGAATGAAGGAAATCTTGTAGAAGAACCTTGTAACTAAATTTGCACACCTAGTATTTGATAAAATGCTCAAATGAGCTGAAATCATGAAAATCTTCCTAATTATAGTTCACTTTTGTTATGCTTCTAAATAGATTGAAGTTGCTAGAATTTTCGGAACCTCGTAGTAATGTAAGGAAGGCTCAAGAAAGATTGGAGCCGTCCGGAGGTCAATTCATGTGAGAAAGCTATTTTGGAATATCAACCTAACTTCAAAAAGGTAAGTGTCTTGCTTAACCTTGAGTGAGGAAAATTACCCCTTAGGCATTGAGTCATATGTGTAAATTGTGTAATTGAAAACCATGTACGTGAGGTGATGAGTACGTACTTGGCTTATATGTGCAAATTACATTGGTTAAAATTCTTAGACGCCCTTATGTATTAAGTTGGAAATTATTGGCACTTATTAAATCCTTTATTTGTCATGCCTAGATCCTTGTTTGTTGAAATTATTTTTATATGATGATTTGGTGTGATTGCCACCTTGAATTTATGTGAAATATATTTTGTTAAGATTTGTTTTGTGCACATTATGGTCAAGCCATGGGCTCCTTATTGTGGAAAATGATGTATTATTGATTTCTGTGACAAGTTGAATTAATTGAGCACTCGATGTGCAATTTGTGATATGTTGCAATATTTGAGAACTTGATGAGCCATTTGTGATACATGATCACTTGATGTGCAGTTGTTGAAATCATATTTACTTTGAGACTACATCACGGTATTCCGGGAGATCCCCCCGCCCTGCATATTTACTTTGGGACTACGGAACGGTATTTCGGAAGATCTCTTTTATTTGGCATATTTACTTTTGGGACTACGAGGAGGTACCTCGGGAGATCCCCTATGTATTGCATATTTACTTTTGGGACTACGAGGAGGTACCTCGGGAGATCCCCTATGTATTGCATATTTACTTTTGGGACTACGAGGAGGTACCTCGGGAGATCCCCCATGTTTCGCATATTTATTTTTGGGACTACGAGGTGGTACCTCAGGAGATCCTCTGTCTTGCATATTTACTTTTGGGACTACGAGGTGGTACCTCAGGAGATCCTCTGTCTTGCATATTTACTTTTGGGACTACGAGACGGTACTTCTGGAGTGCCCTTTCGTTGATATTTTTCTATGGATGCACTTGCCTTTGGTTATTTTTCTTTTCAGTAATTTATAAATTCTTGTGTTTCCCGTGATGTATTATTTGACTTAATATTAAGTGTTTTATATTTCATGATGTATTGTGTTGACCTTGACTTTTTCGTACGAGACTTTGAGGATTTGTATTTTTGGGTTGTACTTGTTTTTGATGATTGAGTTATTTTAATAAAAGAAAAATTTCTAGTATGTTTAATTTAATAAATTCTATATCCAAATTAGTAGTTTATCTGATGCTTAATTATAATAGAAATATCATTTTTCCTCTCTCAAACGGTTCTAAAATAAACTTATCTTTTTGTTGATTTCTTACTTGATTTAAAGATTTTTAACCTTACTTTATTGAAAATAAATTGATCCTGCGGATCTTATATACATTGATATTTTAGTACGTGAGTTGTCCATGTAGTTATGAAAATAATATGGGCACGAGGTGCCGGGGAAAAATATGATGATTTTATTATTGACATGTGAGTTGTCGGTGTAATGGTGATAGAAATGTGGGCACGAGGTGCCGTAAAAAATATAAAAGTGGGCTGAGACCCGTAATTTTTATGATTGTGAAATGAGGTGTCACATGGTGACTTTTACTTTAAAATATATTTATTTGAAAGAATTATATTCGAAAGATAATTATTCAAAAGAAGTATATTCGAAAGATATTTATCTTAAAGAATAATATGTGAAGGATTTATATTTGAAGGACTTGACTTATTGATTGTACTTGTATTCCTTATTCGCCTGAGTAATAATTATGGTATTCTTGTTGTCTTGTTGTGCATACCACTGTTGTTTTATCATGTCCTTATTGCTATTTGTTTCATATTATTCTATATATTATATGCACAGGTTAATAGACTAGTGAGTGTCTTGACTGTACCTCGTCTCTACTCCATTGAGGTTAGTGTTGATACTTACTGGGTACCGACCATGGTGTACTCATACTACACTTCTGCACATTTTTGTGCAGAGCCAGGTATTGGAGGTATCGGACCTGAACAGAGTTAGAGTGTGATCGCAAGGATTCAAGGTAGAGCTGTTTGGTCGTCGCAGTCCCTTGGAGTCTGTTCATTTCATTGTACTATTAATTTTTAATCAAACAGTATTGAATATTAGATCATTGAGATCATTTCATGTATTTAGTTAGAGTTCGTGACTCAGTACTACCAGTCTTGGGAGGTTGTAATAATTATTTCCGCTATTGGTTTCGTTTATAAAAAAATGGCTTCGAAATGTAATGGAAAATGGCTTACCTAGTCTTAGAGACTAGGTGTCATCACGACGCTTGTGGTAGGATTTTGGGTCGTGATAAGTTGGTATCAGAGCTTTAGGTTCATAGGTTCTACGAGTCACGAACGAGTCTAGTAAAGTCTTGCAAATCGGTACAGAGACGTCTGTACTTATCTTCGAGAGGCTACAGAACTGTTAGAAAATTTTACTTCTTTCATTCCTTATAGTGCGGAATTTATTCAGCTTGAAGCATATATCTTATGTCTCTTTGCATCCGCTCGTGTATGAAATTGCGCACTCGGTAATAATTATGCGTTAACTGTTCGTGATACTATAGAGGGGTTATAAGGGAGCCAGGGTTGCTCAACCATTTTTACAACGTGTCGTCCAGATCGAGGATGCAGAAGTATTAAGAGATCATCAGTTGTGTACATTGAGGTGCAGCAGGTTCTGACATCTGGTTGATAAGTATGATATTAAGAAGGTTTAATTAATTGCCTAATCATCACAATTGTGGTAGGGTCACGAGGTGGATGTAGATCTGAAATAGTTAGTGGTATTAGAGACTATGTAGTTCGTATGAGATTTCTATTTAGTGAAGGGTACATACACAACCAAGGCACTAGAGGAAACGAGTTTACCTGTCACGAGGATGACATGCGCCAAATAAATGGCTTGAGGTGTCTTATGATCGGTGTCCTACGAGCGATGAAGGTTAGTATTGTGGATCATCAGAATGTGTCCTATGGCTTAGCGCCAAATGAGGGAGTCCACTATCAACGATTAGATTGCGGGGGTCATGTGTTATATGAGATTTGTCCTGAGATGTATTTATGTGGTATTGAAAGGTTCTCCGAAACTTGTATATGATTAAGAGCTGAGATTGGTATGGGATGATACTAGGATTTGCGGTATCCCCGCGTCATTAATAATTCTACATTTCAGTATCAACGGGGTCATGAAAATAATTTCAGAATACTCGGGGTATTCCAGTAAGTTCTTTAATGCAGTTATTCCAGTTATCCGGCACAGACTCAGTGTGAGCAGTCAAACCCTCATATGGGTTGTTATGAGTGTGGTGAAACTAGGCACATCATGAGAGATTGTCCTAGACTTGGGAGGGGTGGATTTCATCAGAGCACTCCACCTATAAGCTTTATTCCAGTTAATACTCCATATACACAACCAGTTAGAGGTGGAGGACGGGTGGGTAGTGGGCGCCTAAGAGGTGGAGGCCCGACCCATTGATATAATCGATATGTTTTGGCTGAGGCCGATACACTAGATGGTGTCATTACAGGTATGATCCTGATTGGTTATAAAAGAATATTTTTTCTTAGTTTGATTCGGATCCGAATACTGAGGTGAATCCTCCTATTATGCTTCGCTTATGGATGAGCTTCGTAAATTTGTGACCCACTTATATGTTTATCCCTATTGGGAGATTTGAAGGTGTGAGCATGTGTCTGTCATTTATTTTTGTACACCATTGAAGGCTATAAGTCCAAAAGTAATTTTTATTATTCATTATAGTGGGTTTAATGTGTTTCGGAATAAATAATTCCAATTTTTATGAATTATACACCCTACCGGTATGAGGGTTCATTATGTGTTGTGAAAACTGTTTATGAAATATATTAAAAAGAAGAAAGAAAGGAAATTGAAATTTCAGTTGGCACAATGTGCAAAATACTTATAATTTAGAGTTGAGGACGAGATCCTCGTATTTTATATATGATGTGAAATATTTAAACCGGGCTACAAGTCACGATGAAAGTTATATAAGGACGAGGTCCTTGTGGTGAAATATTTATAAGTTTAAAAAATTTTTCTTTGTGAAATTTAATTGTACAATAATATTAATAGGAAGTCATACCTGTTAGGCTTATCTGATAATTTTATATATTTTTTGTGCATATTCAGCCATTTTTGTGCTGTAAACATTAATTTTAAACCTATGAGATGAGTGCCCAGGTGGCGTTAAATGTGAATCATTAATCCGAGTAAGTAATCATGAGGTCTTCATGCCTCACATTCTGTTGTCAGTGTTGTGAAAATTCGAAACGAGGCGGTGGTTAATATAAAATTAATTGATGATGCTGGAATTAATTATGAACAACTTTTAAGACTAGAGATGTGGTGATGAGCATACATATGATGTGCTTCATGTCCTGATATCATTATGATAATGCAATGCGGAGATTAGTGTTATTGATATATACCTTGTGGTATTTTGTTGGGCTGCGGATGTGTTGTAAGAGTTATTTTGGTGTTACTCTGGCAGGAGGTTAGGCCCAATTACAGGGGAGACTCTACCAAAATTTCTGAAAAATTTGGGAGTTGGTAAAAATTTGGGGGATTGAGATATGCAAAAGAAGAGACAAATTATGTTATGTATTTGAGGACGAATGATCCTAAGCGGGAAAGAATGAAACATCCCAGAAAATTTTTGAAGTACTTCAACACTATCACGAAAGTTGATGTGTGCATAGGCATGAGTTGCTATAGCCAGTTGAGACTAATACCGTGCGTCGAAATGAAAATCATGCATTTTGGAAATGATTGGAGAGTTAGGGATTTTTGCTCTAAAGCTTATAAGAATGGAGAAAAGAAATAATCTCAATTGAGATGGTATTGTCGGACCCGTGTTAAATTGTGGGAATGTAAAATCACCCACAAGTATGTGTACAAGAAAATACTCAGTAATTTAAAGTCCTCAGAAAGATTCTCATCACGTTCCAGGACGAACGTTTGTTTAAGAGGTGGAGAATGTAACGACCTGACTTGTCGTTTTAAGAATTTACGCCCCGTTCAGCGACTTAAGGTCCCGAGCGTGAATTTAATTAGAGATCTCAGGTTTGATCTTTGAGAATCGAGAAACCCGTTATAGCTAAGGAACATTTCCTCCTTTACCGTGTCATATGCGGCACAAAATTAAGGGTTATACGTGGCGCAAATGTGAATTAGTTGGGTTTCCGAATACTAAACGATTATGACGGAAAAAAAAGCTCGTGCCATTCATTCATTAACATGATTCCATTTTTTGACCACCCCACAATAGTGAATCTTATCAAGATTTGGGTTCTTGTCACTTTATTCGCATGTCGTTTGGGTTTCCGAATACTAAACGATTATGACGGAAAAAAAGTTCGTGTCATTCATTCATTAACATGATTCCATTTTTTGACCACCCCACAATAGTGAATCTTATCAAGATTTGGGTTCTTGTCACTTTATTCGCATGTCGTTTGGGTTTCCGAATACTAAACGATTATGACGGAAAAAAAAGCTCGTGCCATTCATTCATTAACATGATTCCATTTTTTGACCACCCCACAATAGTGAATCTTATCAAGATTTGGGTTCTTGTCACTTTATTCGCATGTCGTTTGGGTTTCCGAATACTAAACGATTATGACGGAAAAAAAAGCTCGTGCCATTCATTCATTAACATGATTCCATTTTTTGACCACCCCACAATAGTGAATCTTATCAAGATTTGGGTTCTTGTCACTTTATTCGCATGTCGTTTGGGTTTCCGAATACTAAACGATTATGACGGAAAAAAAAGCTCGTGCCATTCATTCATTAACATGATTCCATTTTTTGACCACCCCACAATAGTGAATCTTATCAAGATTTGGGTTCTTGTCACTTTATTCTCATGTCGTCATTTCTAACCTACAAAACTAGAGCGTGAGGGTCCATTTTTTTTCCATTCAACAAAAACGTTGCCATTTGCGTAGGTATTTGATTCAAACTCCTCCTCCTCTTTTTCTTCTTCTTCTTCTACTTATTCTTTGTCTCAACTACAATAATGGCAGGAAACGACAAAAAAAAACTTCGGAAACTGCCTCACGTGTTTGGCAAGATTCTTGAATTGCCGTTTCGGTCCGATGCGGACGTAGAGGTGGAAGAAAACCCGGAATTCTTCCGTTTCGTGACCGAAATCGGCGTGCATGGTGATGTCAACAGCGCCATTGGCATTAGTAACGTGAGGGCTGAGGCAGTGGAGATACATCCTGGAGTGACGAAGATTGTGTTGAGAAATGGAGCCAAAGGTGGCAAAGCAGAGTTGTTGTTGGAACAACTGAAGGTTGACACGTGGAGGTTTAGGTTGCCTGCGTCGGCGAAGCCGGAGCTGGCTACGGCGGTGTTTGTGGACGGAGAGTTAGTCGTGACGGTACCAAAGGGTGGTAATGGCCATGGAGGATTCGGCGGAAGGGACAACGTTTTGGTAAGTAGGCTTCTTGTTGTGTAGTAGTAAGAGCAAAGTTCTGATCGTCCATTCCATTTTTGTATGTATTTTAGTTTAACTATGCACGAAATTTAAGAGCACATTAAAACTTATTTTTGTTTGACCTATAATTTACGGATTCGTGGAACCAGTCATATTAACACTTACGTCCCCTTAAGATATAACCATTTATCGAATCTTGCGTGAATACGGAATATTTTGTGTTTAGGATGCCCAAACAAAATTTAAGAATGTAAGAAAACTTTTCATGATGTTGTATGCTATATTGACTACATGATTGAAATTTTGCAAGTCCCTCATGCTGCAACAATTGATATTGCCGGTTCCTTATTTGACCGTTCGGATTTCAGTCGAATAAATTTTTCTTTGGACATGATTTTCTTATATTCCTTTTAAATATTAAATTCTTAATTATTGTGACTAATAATATTTTTTATATAATTTTTAAATATGTAAATTTTATTTCAAAAAAATTAAAAATTTTATGCTTAACTCCAAAGTCAAAATTAAGAATTTTGACTCCCGAAATCCGAATAGTACCACAAAAATTGAGACAAGAAGTAATTTTCTTGGGTTATGAATAGTAGATGCGAACAAGATACTTTAATTAAATACAAAATTTTATTTCTAGGCCAAAGACTTGAAGAAAATGATGGAATGCTGTACCATTCAATTATTTCGTGGTTGTGTAAGATGATTTCCATGAACATATTCTTCACGAAGAGTCATTAACTGCTCTGCAACCTGATTGTATTTTATATATTAGTCAGAATTGAAGGCATTCTGTATATGAATTAGATAAAAATAATAATAATAATAACATTATTATTATTATTATTATATAACAATATATAAATTACCTCCTCAATGCTTCCATCATCGATGTCAGTATTGAAAGAAAGTAGCAATCTTTCGTAAAGCAGATTCTCTACGTCCTCTACACCAATAGCTGCTGCTACATCATAACATTAGCATTTATACAAGCATTTAAGTTATATAAACGCTAGCAGTATAAAAATATTTTATACCATCAGTTTGATTCAATCGGTTATGCTACATTTTCCACTATTTTCCTAATGATGTGACATAATAATCAACACGTTTATTTGAAATGAAAGGAAGGGTCAAATGTAAAATACGAGGATTGTTCTTTAATTTCCTTACCTACACGAATCTGAATTATTCGAACCAGTTGGTACATAATACCATTGTGAAAAATTGTGTATAGGGAGAAGGAACGTACCATTCGATTGAGAAAGACAAGAAAGAATATCTAAGGAAAGCTGCTTTGATTTTTGAGGAGAATCTTGGCCACCCCATTCATTTTGAATAGCCATTTGCAGGCCTGGCCATTGAGATAAGAGGTTTGAAATTCCTTCTTGAAGAGGAGACAAACACGACTTGGCTTTCACATTTCTATTATTTGTAGCAAGACATGCTTCATCTTTATTAGCATGAAAAGCTTCCACATCATTCATATTATAATTGGTACTGCAAATGAAAGCCTTGTTAATGTGCCAGGGGTGTGGTGGGATGTATGAGAACTCTTCTCCTTAACCAGAGGTTTCGGGTTCGAGCCCTTTGAATAAAGAAACCGCTTTCCTTTTTAATGGGCTTTGCACGACGCGAATGTGAATTAGTCGAGCCAGTAGGTGTTGAATATAAGATGGTTATACCCAGAAAAAAGCTTTGCTCTCTCTCCTCCTAAAGAAGAAAGAGGAAGACACCGCACGCGCGCAATATATATATATATATATAGAGAAAAGAGCTGAAAGAAGCAAATATATACAAAGAGAATGAAATGGCGCGAGAAGTGGAGATCTGGAGAGAACTTAGGAGAAATTGAATGGTGCGCAAATATATATGTTTATTTCCATATGATGTTATCATCAACTAGGATAACTAAAAAGACCTTAACCAATAATTATTTCTAAAAAAATAGGAAAAAAAAAACAAAGTAGAGCTAAATACTAAGCTTTTAGGAAAAATGTGTCATATACGTGGTTTACTAGTAACTTTTAATATTTATAGCATCATGGTATTGGGGTTCAGCATGTACAAATTAACTAGCTCATTGCTTAGGTATGAATCCCCATAGCATATGATTAGAGTAGAGTTTAATCAAAATATTTACACAATCAGGTCACTTTAAACAGTTATCGATTAATAGAAAAAGTTAACATCAGAATGAATGGTTTATTTGCTTTCAAATTTCAAGTTCATGGCCTCGATAAGATGAGAATAGTACACCCAAGAAGGGAAAAAAGAAAAAGAAAAAGGTAGCGTATTATCATCATTCTGACATGAAGCTAAAGATAAATGTAAGGACTACAAGTTCAGGGCTCAAAAGTCATGTTTTCTGCTTCACGCCTAACAGATTCGAACAGCACCGAGGAGAGATAACGTTCCCCAAAGCTCGGGAAAATAACCTGCATATATAATGGCCGGCCGGTGTGATTAGCAGCCACACACTCCTTAACCAAAAAGAAAATACTGTGGCTTAAGTTCTACTTTCGGGTTATGATCAGTGTAGTGAATTGTCAAGATTAGACGAAAAATGCATTGCATTAAGCAAATTGGTAGGTCAGAAAAACTTCTCGTGGAACAAATTGATGATAGGAGTAAAGCTTATTTAGGAGCAAGAATATAGTTTTAGTTTACGAGTAGACAGACAGTAAAAGTCTGTTTAGCTGTTTGCAGTAATTAAGCACAAAGATTTGGTGCATCATAAGATCAAAATAGGGGTTCTCGTAGTCCCAATCCCCATGTAGTATTGCATTGTATTGTGCATAAAAGTACCGTGATTGTATTGTGCATTTTCCAGCAAATGTTTCAATTGAAATCAAGGAAAAACAAATTTATAGTAAAGTTAAGGCGAATAAAGCCAAAACCAATTCATTTATTCCCAAACTGTTCGATCATAGAGACTAATATTGCTACATGTCGCAACAGATAACGTATCTACTTGGACTGATCTATCGTTAGCTAGCAACTTGAGAAAAGGAAATTAATACTTACAACGATTAGTTTTCCAGCATTCTCTGGCCGCTTTGCAATTTTAATTGCTGCTGCTGCCGCAGCACCAGATGATATTCCTGCCTGCCATTCATAATTTCATGTTAAAATGATATTAGAAGCATTAAGAACTGGTGTATAACTATTATTACAGTCAATAGCTCGGGACTCGTTTCTCTTCGTCATTCTTTTTCCTTTTTTTCTTTTTGGGGCCTAAGAAGCAGGGGCGGATTGAAGGTACCGAGTTCTTGTGAACATAGTACTTTCAACGGGGAGCATAAGTTTATGTGTAAAAATTCACTATAATTGCAACAAATAGTAGATATGAATCTATAATTTAAAAATATAATGAGTTCAATATTAAGAATCTTAAGCTTGAATCCATATAATTTAAATCTTGGATCTACCTCTGTCGGGAAGCGTGGGGTTTATTTACCAAGTTATAAAGCAGAACTTACCAGCAATCCTTCTTTCAATGCAAGAAGTTTTGCAGTTTCTATGGCTTCATCACTTGAAACCTGGGTTTTTTAGAAGATCACGACAAATGTATTTTGATCAGAATTTAGTAAATAAAAACCAAATGATACTATTCTCACAAGCTCAAGATCATCATATGAGAGAACGGAAACTTTGATCGAATTCCTTTAAATGCTTCTACAAATGTATGAAATGAACTCTGTAGGAAATTATACTTGAATAACTTCGTCAATAAGATTAACTTCCAGCACGCCAGGAACGAAACCAGCACCAATTCCCTGTATCTTATGTGGACCTTAGGCATCACAAATAAGTCGAATGTCAAATCATAAGAGAAAAACTTAATACCGTGATAACTCTATAAATTGCATAGGAAGCAGAAGCTTAACAAAGAAGCAAAGATCAACTAACCTTATGCATCTACATAAATGCTACAACAAGAATATAACACGGCGCTTATGTTGTGAAATTGATGGAGCTCATTAATTTGATAGCAGTAACACTGCCCATTGATCTCAATATACTTATAATTAATCAGAATCGAGATGGGACAACATTCTATATGTAAAGTTCTTGCTCAAGATAACTCATATATCATAAATCAGCATGAACAACGAAAAAAGGGGAAACATAAAACCATAACAATAGAGGGAAAATTACTCACCAGGTTTTCCTCCAGAAAGAATAGGACTTTCTACTGGTTCAATACCGTAGAGCTGTAGTACGATAGCAATTGCAGCATTAGCATATAAATATTGATTCCCAATTTAACTTTATAATTCAAAAGGTTTTCCCAATTTGAAAAGATTAATTCACCTTTATGTTAGGATTCTTCTCTCTTAGATATTTGCCTGCGCCTGTTATCGTGCCTCCAGTTCCAATTCCAGAGACAAAAGCATCAATATTCCCGTTTGAGCCTTTCCATATCTCAGGACCAGTGGTTTCATAGTGTATCTAGGATTATAGTAACATTTCAGCTAACCATATTCCCAGTGACGGAGCCAGGCATTTGAGCAAGGCGTTTCAAAACAATGTAAAAATGTCACACTTAATATATGAACCTATGTCTAGGGGATTCAACAGTTCATTTATATATACAAAATGTTTGTTTTTACCCTATTTGTGCAGTGTAATTTTCCAGCAAAGGAGATTCAATTGAACTACAGATTGTGGAGAAAGATAAACCTTTGGATTGGCAGGGTTTTCAAATTGCTGAAGAATATAGGAGTTAGGTGTCTTGGCCTTTATCTCTTCAGCCTTTGAAACAGCTCCTTTCATTCCCTTTGCAGGATCAGTGAGGACTAACTCAGCACCAAAAGCGCGAAGAATGATTCTTCTCTCGAGACTCATAGAAGCAGGCATTGTAATGATCAGTTTGTAGCCTTTAGCAGCAGCCATAAATGCCAGACCGATACCAGTGTTTCCACTTGTCGGTTCTATTAGGACACTCTTCAGAAAGAAAGAAAGAAACACAAAGTCAGCTCCAATTGTTAAGCAATATGGAAAAGAGAGCCTAACAACTAATATATCCCTCATTGTCTATGTCGCTTGGATCCTTCAAAATTTCTGCTGCACCCGTATTGGATCCTCCAAAAACGCGTAACTTTGTGAGGTTCCGGCACTCACCTTTTGCCATTTTTGAAGGATCCGGACAACATAGCTCCTTGATGACAATCATCATACAAGATAAACCAAATTTTTTGATAAGTTTATTTGTCCTAGGAAATAGAGAGTATTATTAAGCTAATAAAACGAGGTCAACTGACCGTAAGCTTTGAAGGTTTCAAATAATATCCAAACAAGAAGGATACTCAGTAACTGACCTCACCAGGTTTGATGAGGCCTTTCTCTTCAGCATCTTTGATCATACTATAGCCAATCCTGTATATGGAAATAACTCATAAGCATTTCAGCTAAAAAAGACCTCTACAAGACCAGACTCTAAGGACATTCAAGAGCCCATATGATTCTTGTGAATGGAAAAAAATCCTGGCAATGAGCGCTTCCCCTTTAATGAGCCTTACACAATACGAATCTGGATTAGTCGGGGCTCCAATGCTGGTAAGGACACCAATGGGAAGCAAAAAAAGAAAGACCATTCAAGTGTCCGAATGATTCTTGTGAAAAACTTTGTAAGAAATTAGCCCGTACATGCCACGGGTCTGCGCATACAAAAACCTAATATTTAAGTAGAGAAGGGTAAAAGGGTAGGACATTATCCACCGAGTTTCGAACTGCGCTCTAGATTTCTCAGGTATTAAGAAAAAGAAAAAGATGGCAAGAAATTATCTAACAAAAACGAAAATATATTACCTATCCTTGACACTAGAGCATGGTTCCATCATTTCCAGCTTAGCAACAACACGCGCAACACAGCCATCCACAATATTATTCAGGTAAACCAAAGGAGTTTTACCAATCAACTGTGCCAAAAATAGCCTCAAAATATTATGAACATTCTAAAACACAATGATTTGTACAAGAATCCAATTTCCAATGATAAACTTACTTCTGTTACATCCTTAGCAATTCCAATCTTTTCCTCCGCCATAATTTTAGATTAATTCTGCAATTGAACTGTAGAAAAACTGAGTGAAAACAATGTTATGAATAATTGTAGTTCGTTTTATTGAATTAATTAATCTGTAAACAATGATTCATTAGCATGCGACTTCATCAAAACAATTCATTGGAAATCTCAAAAAACTATGTCTCATATTACAAATAAGAACGTGAAATTTATTTAAGAAATACAAGGATATACTATTGAAATGAATCAAAAAAGAAAAAGAAAAAAATTACCTAATTTGAGAATGACAAAGGAAATGGAACTTCAAAGCAAATGAAGGCTAAGAATGTCGAGTTGACAAAGGCCAGAGTTTATGCAATTTTCCTACGAATATTACGATAATTAGTTACTGATTTTAGTGATTATTTGACTTGCTTTGATTGCCCTATATTATTAACTGAATGTATCAGTCAATGAACCTTACCGCACTATGTGCTCAAATACAGTGGAAATTGTAGACTTTCCTAAGTATGATATTTCCTCTGTGGACATAAGTAGCTTATTCGTATCTTTTTGGAATTAAGTATTTATAAGGAAGTTTCAATTGATTTTATAAAACTTACAAGGACCTTTGGATTAATTTTAGAAAATTTACCTTTATGGTTGTTACAAATGTTTTTGTTATATGCCTCTTTTCACATGAGATCGATAAATAAGTAATAGACATATTTTAAACATATATATGTCTAATAAGAAATAGCATCATTTAAAGTGTCCAAATAAAAGATGTGGCAACTTTATGTATCATATATGTATTTGACATAAATAACAAAAAAGAATGATTATGCAGCGAATAATAATACGGTTTGCCTACTACTTATAAAGGTATTTTGCCTTTAAATACCCTTATTCATATAATTCTATTAGACGTTCTTGTTTCATATTTTATCCCACATAAAATTATTCTCCTATAGTATTTATTATGTAATATAGGTTCCTGCAAAATTTATTCGGATACTAATTAGCAACATTGAGTTTAACAACGCCAACTAAACGCATTAGTTATGTGAAGTTTAATTTATCAATCAAATGTTGCATTAGTTTTACATGTATTATTTTCTCTTGTGAGGCCAATAAAATATTGTACTACTACTTATGAAAAATCCATATAGAGAAAACTACACAGTATAGCCGCTCCCAAAAATAATAGCCGACAAAATATAGTATAAGTTTTGTATATTAATGTATAATATACATATTTTATACATATTTTTTATATATTTGGCTAGCGGATATAATTATCTTTGGTCAACTGGTCAAATGTGTAATTTGCAACAATTTGGTTACCTTTACGAAAATGGACCATAGTGTGTAAACAAACAGCAGCCCAAATTGGTGAAGGCAGGCAGTGCAGCCCAAATTTCCAATTTAGCCAGCAATAATACAGTTACACGAATAGCCCATTCCCAGACTGTAAACCAAAATCCACCAATTTAACTTCCAATAGAACCTTATCTTCTCATCAAAGACATTTTATCCACACCCACAAAACCTTCCCTCCTCATTTCCCTCACTAAACATGGCAACACTTCATTTTACAACTTCTCCTTCTTTCACCCTCATCTCACCAAAAAACCAAGCCAATGTTGCTGCTGGTATTCATCTAAACAGTCCCTGGAAAACCAAAAATCGTCGAATATCAACCGTTGTCCGGGCTTATAAAGTATTAGTAGAACATGAAGGTAAAACTACAGAGCTAGATGTTGAACCTGATGAGACAATCTTGTCTAAGGCTCTCGACGTCGGCATGTCTGTACCATATGACTGCAAGCTAGGAGTTTGCATGACTTGTCCAGCTAAGTTACTCAGTGGAAAAGTGGATCAAAGTGAAGGTATGCTCAGTGATGATGTTGTGGAGAGAGGTTATGCATTACTATGTGCAGCTTATCCAAGATCAGATTGTCATATTAGAGTTATACCTGAAGAAGAGCTTTTGTCTCTGCAACTAGCAACTGCTGATGACTGAACCTGAAGATCACTCCTGTTTTTGTTATTCCATTTTTGACTGATGTAGAAACTGATACAAGATGTTGTACTTCTTGAGGAATTCAATGCAAAAGTATGTGTTGTTTTTTGCTATAAATTGTTTACTGAGGGATATATTTTTCGTCTCTGTGTAAGGCATTCGAACATATAAATGAATCAAAAAATTGCTCTTGATCCTATACAGATTTATTTTTACAAACCTTCAACAAAGTAGTTAAAGGTGTGCTATCAAAGTTTGTGGTCGGGTGGTAAGTACCCTTTCATCCTTAACCAGAGGTCTCGGTTTCGAACCTTGGATTTGGTAGTGAGCACTTTACCCTCTAATGTGAGACTTCCCGAATCCGGATGTCGGGCCCCATAGAGGGTACTGGACACCAGGTGCTAAACCAAAAGAAAATCTCAATTTTTTTCACGGGTTCGAGCCGTGGAAACAGCCTCTTGCAGAAATGCAGGGTAAGGCTGCGTACAAGAGACCCTTGTGGTCCGGACCCCGCGCATAGCGGGAGCTTAGTGCACCGGACTGCCATTTTTTTTGTTTTTTCCTATCATACTAATTACAAAGAATGCTACATGTAAAGCAGATTTCTCCATTAACAGCAATGTATTCTCATAAAGAGGATACAAATTGCAGGAAATAAAAGACTTATTCCCAAGTTTGTAATTACTATTGAAACCGATTTAAAGACTGAATTTAGGGAAATGTTCTGCAACCTCACAAAAGAGGTAGTAATACATTTCTGACCTTGTTCTACTTACTACATTGCTCTGTTTGCGAGCTTATAAGACGTTGATAAAACTTCCTTGTCACTTTTAATTTCATCCTACGTAAGGTAGGATGACCACCTAAGCTGTCGGGCGGTGGAAGCCAGATTTCTTGGTTTTCCTCTGCTTAATCTTCACCTTCACATTAATGCCGTTGTTAGTAATGGACTGAAGAACAATCTCAAGTTTCCCCTCCAATTTCTCCCCTTTCCTTGGCGTATAAACTACGTTATGAATATCATCAGCCAGTGCTCTTTGAGCCAGAACTTCCCCAACAGCAGCACAAGTAGCTCTATTCTTAGTCGATCCCAAGTCAAATTTCATGTCCTTTGAAATAGAGTGCGCCACAGCAACAACCTTGCTAGTAGCTCTGTGGATAATGCTAGCACGTACCGAACCTTTTGACACATAAATATCCAAACAAAATGGCTCATGATAAGGGGCAGTAAGCTGATTAAAAGTTGGAACCCTTAACCTCTTTAATGTAGATGCTTCGAATTCATTTAGCTGAAAATCCTCAAATGGAGAGGCAGAGTTATAGCTCAGTTTCTCTTTCTTGTTTTGCTTCTTCTCATCTATACCCTTTAGACTTTGCTCGACCCTAGAAACTGAAACGTTACTCGATTTTTCCTTCTCCTTTGGACCGTCGTTTCGGTTATTCTTGTTCTTATTCCTTCTATGGAATTCAAACTTATATTCTTCGTATTCCTTGGAATCTTTATCAAGCTTGTAAAACAAGTTCCCGCGTATCCTCATATCCTCAATCTCATCAAAATCATGACCGTCCTCGTTCAAAGACACATAACTAGTCGCCTCATCATCAATTTCAGTTTCAATGGAAAATGACTTTTTCTTGGATGCAACATTTGTGTTGTCTCGCCACGCCTCAGCTAAGCTAGAGGACACCCTCCAAGTCTCATTATCCACTAATTCAATCCTGCAATCATTTAAGGAATCCTTATTAATATCCTTATACAATGGTGAAAGATGAAAAACCCCACCACCGAAATTTGCAGCAGCGGAACGTGGTTTACTATCCTCGACGAAATTAAATTCATTTGCTTGACAAGCTCTTGAGGAATACGAACATACCCTTAAAGGAAAATGGGAATTGAGTATACACGACAAGTTGATGAGTTGTCTTCTGAATACCATAAACGACATGGAAAAAATTCAATTAGCAACAGCTCCAGATTAGCATAAAAAGTGCTGAAATGAAAAGGATTGCTGATGAAAGTCAATGTCTTGGCTTCAACTTCTTTGAGACAATGTATCGAACAGTTGGTGGGGGATACCTACTGTGGTCTAGACTTATAAGAGCAGCGAACGGTCAGTTGCACAGATCACTGCCGATAGATTTCTCGCGGACCAAATATAAATGATTTTGGCCTAAAAGAAGAGGGGAGTGATGACGCAAAGTTGTGTTCTTGACCCGCAATAGCTTGATCCTAATTTGTTCTTAAGTTGTGTTGATTCTCTCCAAAACCATAACTAAGAAAGGGAAATATCTTTTTAAAAATGGGGAATTTTTTATTCTTCCTCCCACTTTTTTGCATTCTTCGTAAGAAATTACTCTCATATCAATTTATGTGACCTTGTATAACAAAATAAAGAGTTTAAGAAGAAAAAAAGAGAATTTTTTTGAAATTTGTAATCTGAAACATACTATAAACATTTTTGTTACTATAACATCGTATCATTGAAGGTAAAAATAATTTTTAAGCTAGTATTTTAAAAATATAGAAATGTGTTAGTCTTTTTTAAACAAATGAAAATTAAAAATGTGTCACAAAACGTATAAGAGGAAGTATTTCCTTCTAATTTTATAAATTCATGTTTAGAGGACGCTGATAGATTTCGTAAAAAATACGTGGATATCATAGCCATTTTATTCAAGCAAAGTCGAAAGAAGTAAAGAACACTTGGATCCACATGTCTTTAAGAAAATGATTGATTGAGAGTGCTACTCTTATCTTGAATCTTTTTCTTCAACGATGCTTTTATCATTTGATCCAGTACCGTTCCATTAAATAGAAACAAACAAATTAGAACACTGGTAACTCTCCGATAGAGTATGAGAACAGAAAGATCCATTAGATAAAGAACTATTGGACGTTCTAAGCCATCTATCAATAATTCAAAGTGCTTTTCTTTAGCTTGATGATGAAAGGAGTTTTTGATTGGTCAGTGGAAAATAAGCTTGTTAATTGTGAATGAAATATTAAATTTTCAACATTCACACTCTTGAGCTAGCTACAGCAGTTTGGGTAATGAATACTTGACACTAATTTTCCTATTTCTCAAGACCATTACTACCATAGCCACAATCCCAACCTCCGCTTTGGTAGGTCGGTGCACCAGAAAAAGCCTTCCAAGAGAAATGAGAATTGAACCTGATTTAGCGAAATTATCCTTTCAAATGATGGATTTCAAAGATCTCAAGGACCCTTGAAAACTGAATATTAGATACAAATATATCTACATATGTTCATTCAGAAGATGCATGAATACTATTTACCGATGAAGTCAGCAGTATTCTCAAAATGCGCCAAAGCTATCAAGTATAATGCACATCTTCTGATGACTAAAGATTCTGTAAGGAATCATCTGTTTAGACGGCAAGGCAAGATACATTGGCACTGCTAAACACGTTCCAACAAAACAAATGCATGCATTTCCCATCAAGCCATAGTGTTAAAATTTGTACTTTCCCCAGCTCCTATTTAGCAACCATATTCTCAAAATCGTAGAGGATCTTGTAAGGTGCACCTAATCAGAAGCTACCACAGCCTTCCAACTTCCACCTACATCACATGGAAACGGCATGATTTAGACCGCTTTGTCCAATAGCCTTGCTGAGTAATTCTTTTCCCGTCCTCCTCCAAACAGCCTTTTGCACAATTGAGCCAAAGCTCTGAAGGAAACATCAAGAATCAGTTCAACAGAAAACCAACCCAAATAGCTCCAAACATCAACGATGCCTGACTAGTTGACTGTAGATTCAGCTAGGGAAACAACGTCCTACTTCAAGTTGGCTGCTGATCAAGGTAATATCATGGCCAGGATCATAGTTCTCAAATTTTTCTTCAGCACCACGTTGTGCGGAAACATCAGCAGGACAAGGAACAGTGCAGCGTCTATCACATTCACTTCAATGATTTTCGACCAAGATCAGAAGACTGAACAATCCTCACGACAAGGAAACTTTACTTCTTAACCGTCATCAAGGGTTAAAGTCAGGGTCACACACTCGAGATCCAGAAGAGCCAAGTTGATCATTTGCATTATTCTATAAAACAGTATTTTGTAAAGGAGTTTCATTTGATGAATCAATTCCACCTTTATAAAATGAAACTTCAGCACTAATTCTATCATCACCTCCATCATAAACTGCAGAGGTATCCGAATTGCCCTCATTCATGGAAAATTTGCATCACTGACGCATTTAGAATCAGAAGCTTGTTTTGGAGCCACATGTAGCTCATTTACCACATCAGATCTGCTTGGTTGATTCAACACTAAGACTGTAAATTCTTGCATATTGCATAGGGAGTCGAGGTAGATGCTAAACCATGTCTATTGCTGCTGATTTCTTCTCTAGCACTTTGGACAGCAGGGTCTAGAAAACAGCTATCTACGCAAACCACACAAATATCTTTCTGATTGTTATTAGTGGCAGAACTATCAGAAGCTTCTTCAATCTGTTTTCTACCGATGTGCTCCCGGAACAAACTTCAGCTAATGAAACAAAACAAGATTGTTACCAAGGTGGTTGGGCATTTTCTTTCTAAACTTTTTGATTGATAGGCTCTATACCAGAGTTGACAGCATATTTGCAGGACCTAGTGCAGCATCTTCAGTATCAGGGCTGCCGTTACTTGCGCCAGATGGAGAAGAGAGCATTAAATTTGTGGCTGATTCAGTAAAATTCTTCTCTACCTCCGTACTGGAGATTTGGATATCAGACTCGCAACAACCACCTTGTGCCCTAACCACAGTGCTAGCACTTAAATGAACAGCAGAAGCTGGAGAGCCAGAATCCATGGGACCAAACCCGTCATCATTTTTTCCCACTATGCTCACACATACGCCATCATGCAGATGTTGATCATGCCTGATAGATGATTCCTGATCAGCTTTTTCAACCAAAGCAGGTGACGGAGGATGACTATGTTGTAAATCACAAGCTGCAGAAAACGTCGTACAAGTCAAAGGTACAAACATTGATAGAAAAGACAAAATTCTTTAATCAAGAAGCGAAATGTTAAAGAAAAACAAAGACGAAGCAGGGACATATAATTATCCTATTACCCTCTTGCATGTCTTCCATCAGTATCTTCTTGCGTAACATGTCTGTCCCAGGAAATACTAACATATTGATGGATTTCATTTCTTGCTTGTTTGATTCCTCAAGTTCCTCAAATCCAAAAACCTTGGTCCAGGTATGCAGATGCTCAGATATTGCAGGAATGATTAACTTCTCAACTTTTAAAGTGGAGAGAACCTGGATAAAGGATGTAAAAACTATTGGTCTAATAATAAACGACATATCAAAGACATAGATGATAAAGATGATGAAAATGATGTTGGAATATTCTAAATGACTTCTGCACAGATGCACAGGACAATTAGAACAGGCATGGCATTAACATAAGCTTCGCAGCATTCGTAAAAGTTTAAGCCTTAAGAGGTCGGACAACATTAAATCTCATAGTGGGAAATGAAAACACGATGACAATGACCAAAGCAATATCATGTTTCTTGTGTCACAACAATATTACTGTTACTCAAACTAACAACATAACTGTTTCAGGAAACTAAATGATGTGCTTTTGGATAAATACTTAAAAGATTTTCTCATACATTTTCAAATATTAAAAAGATAAAAGTGAGACGGCTTTCTTCCTACAGCATTTTACTCCTCTCTAATTTCACATTCCTGGACATATTTCTTGCATACACAATGTCCCGCAATAAAGACAGGCTTTAATATATTTTGTGCCAATTTAGTAAAGACACATCAACTGTCATTTGCAACTTCTGAAGAGTGAAACACTCAGCCCTAAAAAGTAATTGGGACACTTCACCCTCCTATAAGTTCTTTTGTATGAACAACCAAAAAAGTTACAATAGCAGTCGCATGCATGTAAAGGAACATGGGATAGTTCGGCAGTGGATCTGATAATATGCATCAACTAAGAAGAAAAAATTAGAAGCACAAAGAAAGTATAAATCTCATACTGTCTCAATAGCAGACAACAGTCGACGGCACATCCCTTGCTGCCTATATATATTCCGGGTCCCAATGAATGGCATTTCCGCAAGTTGAGTTCCACGGATCCTAACAGACAACCATTGAAAACAGTATTTACTGATTGGTAAGGTGTGAATAAACACAGCACAAGCACAGATGACGCATAAGGAAAAGGAAAATTAAGAAATGTTTAAATGGCTTAGTAAACTCCTCTACATTTCTACATGAAAGGCTAAGTCGAGAATAGAAAGTTAATAACCGATATAAATTCTTTAAATTGTGCCCCTTAGATAGCTAGGAGTTTTACTTGTAAGAAACATACAATCATCTTCTAGATAAAATGGGCAGTCCGGTACACTATGCTCCCGCTATGAGCGGGGTACCACAAGGGTTTATTGTACGCAGTCTTACCCTGCATTTCTGCAAGAGGCCGTTTCAACTTGCAGAAATATATAACAGCAAAAGGGAATAACTGTGAGAAGGCACGGGAGAAAATATGTTATTGATATTGGATGAACAATACAATACAAGAGGTCCTTATTTATAGCTATACTATACAAGGACATACTACTACTCTACCAATGTGGGAAAATACTACAATATATACATGCTGTAAAACTAACACTCCCCCTCAAACCGGTGCATAAAAATCATATGTCCCGAGCTCATTACATATATAACCAATACGAGGACCAGTGAGAAACTTGGTGAAAATATCTGCAAGTTGATCATTCGACCTCACAAACTTTGTAGCAATCTCTCCTGAAAGTATCTTTTCTCTGACGAAGTGACAATCAATCTCAATATGTTTAATTCTCTCATGGAACACCGGATTTGATGCAATATGAAGGGCAGCTTAATTATCGCACACAAGTTCCATCCGACTGATTTCACCAAATTTCAACTCCTTGAGCAATTGTTTGGTCCAGACTAGCTCACATGTTGCCATAGCCATTGCTCGATATTCTGCTTCTGCACTAGACCGAACAACTACATTATGTTTCTTGCTCTTCCAGGACACCAAATTTCCTCCTACTAAAACACAATATCCAGACGTAGAACGTCTATCAGAAGGTGATCCTGCTCAATCAGCATCGGAGTATCCAATGATCTTCTCATGACCTCGATCCTCAAAGAGTAACCCTTTGCTTGGAGCCGATTTTATATATCAAATAATGCGGACAACTGCATCCCAATGACTATCACAGGGAGAATTCATAAACTGACTTACAACACTCACAGGATAAGAAATGTCGGGTCTAGTCACTGTAAGATAATTTAATTTTCCAACCAGCCGCCTATAGCTTGCAGGATCGCTAAGCGGCTCCCCCTG
>AWOL01S0051979.1:3235-50440 GCA_000715115.1 Nicotiana otophora | reverse complement strand
AGTTTAGAATTCGGATCCATCGGAGTGTCAACAGGTCTGCAACCTATCATCCCCGTCTCCTCAAGAATGTCTAAAGCATATTTTCTTTGAGAAATAACAATACCTAAGCTAGACTGGGCAACCTCAATACCTAGAAAGTACATCAATCTGCCTAGATCCTTAGTTGGGAAGTGCTGGAAGAGATGCTGCTTCAGATTGGTAATACCATCCTGATCATTGCCAGTAATAACAATATCATCAACATAGACTACCAGATAAATACAGAGACTTGAAGCAGAGTGCCGATAAAACACAGAGTGATCAGCTTCACTACGAATCATGCCAAACTCCTGGATAACCGTGCTGAACTTACCAAACCAGGCTCGAGGAGACTGCTTTAGACCATAAAGTGACCGACGCAAGCGACATACAAGGCCACGAGACTCCCCCTGAGCAACAAAACCAGGTGGTTGCTCCATATAAACCTCATCCTCAAGATCACCGTGAAGAAAGGCATTTTTAATGTCCAGCTGATAGAGGGGCCAATGACGAACCGCAGCCATGGATAGAAAAAGGCGGACTGAAGCCACTTTAGCCACGGGAGAGAAGGTATCGCTGTAATCGAGCCCAAATATCTGAGTATATCCTTTGGCAACAAGACGGGCCTTAAGTCGATCAATCTGTCCATCGGGACCAACTTTGACTGCATAAACCCAACGACAACCAACAGTAGATTTACCTGAGGGAAGAGGAACAAGCTCCCAAGTACCACTTGTATGTAAAGCAGACATCTCGTCACTCATAGCCTGGCGCCATCCTGGATGAGACAACGCTTCACCTGTAGACTTAGGGATGGAAACCAAGGACAAAGAAGATATAAAAGCATAATGGGGAGATGACAGGCGATGATAGCTCAAACCGACATAATGAGGATTAGGGTTAAGTGTGGTCCGTATACCTTTCCGAAGTGCAATCGGTGTACTAGGAGCAGGGTCCGCAGCAGGAGCAGGGTCAGGTGCAGGACGAGAACCAGTTGGGCCTGATGGAAGACGCAAACGACGATGATAAGTCAAGAGTGGTGTTCCTGTGGCTGGGGAACTAGGGGGAACAACACTAGACTCCTCAACGGTTGGTATGGATGAAACCTCTGTGGTCGAAGGTGGAGGAGGAGCTATAGTAAACTCCTCAAAGATCGGTATAGGTAAGACCTCAGATATATCATGGTGGTCAGCAGAGGTAAAGAAAGGTTTAGACTCAAAAAATGTGACGTCAGCTGACATAAGGTACCTACGAAGATCTGGAGAATAACAACGATATCCCTTCTGAACACGAGAATAACCAAGGAAGACACACTTGAGAGCACGATGAGCTAACTTATCTTTCCCAGGGGCTAAGTTATGAACAAAACACGGGCTCCCAAAAACACGAGGTGGAAGAGAGTATAAGGGTAACTGGGGAAACAATACTTAATGCGGAATCTGATTCTTGATGGGAGATGAAGGCATCCGATTAATCAAATAACAAGCTGTGAGAACTGCATAGCCCCAAAAACGCAATGGAACACGAGATTCAATTAGAAGTGTGCGAGCAGTCTCAATAAGGTGCTTATTCTTTCTCTCAGCAACCCATTTTGCTGAGAGGTATAAGGACAAGATGTCTGATGAATAATTCCTTGAAAAATCATAAACTGCTGAAATTAAGAAGATAAATATTCTAAGGCATTATCACTGCAAAAANGAAATTGAGAAGATAAATATTCTAAGGCATTATCACTACGAAAAATGCGAATAGAAACACCAAATTGGTTTTTGATTTCAGCACAGAAACTCTGGAATATAGAAAATAACTCAGAACGATCTTTCATTAAGAAAAGCCAAGTACATCTTGAATAATCATCAATGAAACTGACAAAATAACGAAATCCCAAGGATGAACTGACTCTACTAGGACCCCATATATCAGAATGAACTAAGGAGAAGACAGACTCTGCATGACTCTCAACACTACGCGAAAAGGAGGCTCGGGTATGTTTCCCAAGTTGACACGACTCACAATCTAATGTAGACAAACTAGATAAACTAGGCACCATCTTCTGAAGTTTGGATAAACTCGGATGTCCTAAACGTCTGTGGATTAGATCTGGAGGATCTGTAACTAGACATGTTGTGGAAGGACTGAGTGAGTTAAGGTAGTAAAGGCCTTCTGATTCACGTCCTGTACCAATTGTCTGTCCCGTACTGCGGTCCTGCATAATAAAAGAATCGTCAATAAAATATATACCACAATGGAGGGCACGAGTCAAACGACTAACAGATGCAAGACTAAAAGGACAGCCAGGGATATAAAGAATGGAATCTAGGGTGATAGAAGACAAGGGATTAGCTTGTCCGACTCCTTTTGCCTTAGTTTGACATCTGTTGACTAAAGTAACAGTGGGAAGAGACTGTGAATATACAATATTTGACAAAAGTGATATATTACCAGAAATGTGATCAGAAGCGCCTGAGTCCATGACCCATGGGCCAAGAGTGCTAGACTGGGAAACAAAAGCAAAAGAATTACCAGTAACAGAAGTATCAGTCTGAGCAACTGAGGCTACTTGTCGAGATGTCTGCTTACTTGCTCGATACTGAAGGAGCTCATTATATTCTTCTTTAGATAAAGAAAATCCTTGGTTACCTGGAGTCTCGGTCTGAGCAATGTAAGCATTTTTGGGTGGACGACCATGTAAGGAATAGCACATTTCACGAGTGTGTCCAAGTTTGTGACAATAAGAACACTTGGGTCTAGATCTTCCAAAACGACCTCCTCCTCGTCTATGCTCCATAGTTTGAGATGCCCGAACATCTATTGTCTGGGATGCAAGAACAGAGGAATCAAGTATCTGTGATGAGATTACTGGTGGACTTGGTGCTGCAGCAAGGCGGAGTAATCGAGAGAATAATTCATCAACTGTCGGGACAGTCGGACTAGCCAAAATCTGGTCGCGTATGGAATCAAGATAATTAGGAAGTCCAGCAAGGGTAAGAACGAGAAACATCTTCTGTCGCTGCTCTTGTTGTTTTTCCACACTAGCAGAAACTGGCATCAACTTCTCAAATTCCTCCATGACTGCCTGTACTTGACCCAAGTAAGTAGACATATCCAATTCCTGCTTCTTTAAGTTTGTCATCCGTGATATCACATCATAGAAGCGAGATATGTCATTAGTGTATAAGGTGCGTGCCTTTGCCCAAACCAAATAACATGTCTGGAATGGACGAAACAAGGGCATCAACTTGGAATCAATAGATCGCCACAAGATGCTACATAACTGAGCATCGATTTTTGCCCAAAGTGCTATTGCCTTTTCATCTCCATCACTAGACTGTTTGATTAGATGATCTTGAACACCTTGACCTCTGCACCACAACTCGACCGATGAAGCCCAAGCTAAGTAGTTTGAACCTCCCATTAAAGGTTCCGAGGTAATAATAGCACTAGAGCTTCCAGAACTCATGTTTCTAGACCCAAAAGCATCAAACCCCAAAGACATTGTTGCAAATTATTACCAAATAAGAGAAAGAATCAACTGTCGGAACTTTTCACCGGGGTTTGGTCGCCGGACAGTGACGACTCTTGTGGTAGTGTTGGATTTTGCACAACACTGACAGAGATGAAGCAGATAGAAAACAGCCTTAAAAAAGTACTGATTTCTCTTTCCCAGAGTTGCTGGAATTTATGCACAGCGATAAGTCTCTCACAATTGCTCTGATACCATGTGAGAAGGCACGGAAGAAAATATGTTATTGATATTGGATGAACAATACAAATACAAGAGGTCCTTATTTATAGCTATACTATACAAGGACATACTACTCCTCTACCAATGTGGGACAATACTACACTATATACATGCTGTAAAACTAACAATAACAAAACTGAAAAACCCTACGGCCAGTAAATTTGGAGAACTAGCCACACCTAAATAAGATGATATAGATTCAGTCCGACTCTGGAACAGGATGGACTGCCGAATATAAGTTCACAGTTTAATAAGTGCACATCTCAAAAGTACAATGCAATTTTATTAGAGATCATAAATCCTTTATGCAAGGAACACCACTGCATCTTCAAGAAATCTAAGATGATTCAGTTACAAAACAACACACAATAATGTCTAGTGCTCAACTTCTTCATATCTGAAAAACAAACTTGCACTGTAACATATGAACAAATTTGAGCAATCCAGCCTACCTTATAGATGCAACCGATATTATCTCGTCACCCCTTTCCAGAAGTGCAGTGTAGAAGCCACGGAAATTCAGCCGACTTAAATTTGAGCTTCAGAGGAAAGAGAAAAATTTCAAATAACTACTCAGTAATGAAAACCAAATGCAAAACGAAGGAAAGAAGAAAAGGACAGTAGGAGGGAAAAGATAAATGATTTATTGTAAAGACAGATTATTAGAGGAGGATTAATGTGTTTCGAGGGTGTGTACAGGGGCAAGATGACATATGATAGAATGCATTCTGTTGTCCATGAAGTTAAGGAGAAATAAAAGGAACAAGGAAAGAGAAATAAAGAATAGAAAAAATAATTCTAAAATGACATAACTCTCTTCTATATTCCTCTGAGCATCAACCTAGATGAAAAGATGTTAAATTATAAAAAGTGCACTGTCTCCCTTCACAATCAAAATGCTCTGTACTGCTTCGTCCTAGCAGTCAGCCAGACAAACTTAGGAGCGCAATCGAAAAAAGGAGTAATCTGTCTCGTAAAGATGAAACTCATTATCTGGAGACCTCGACGAAAAACTACAAAAGCGAATTTCTATAACAAAAAGTTATGCTTTAACTTTTGAAAAACATACACAATGTATATACAGAGTTATATCTGTTGCTTTCATGGACCCAATGGAGAAACTGCAACAATAGCTGAAAATAAAACGTGAAGATCATATGCCCAAACCAAATTGGCCAAATCAAATCAGCAGCCAGCTCTTCTCAGGTGAAACAAATAATGAGTACCCATAGATTTTAGATCAACAAATTCAAAACCCTTCACAAATTCTAAAAGCTGCATACCCAGTGTTGTAGAGAACGTTATGAATAATATTTATCCCACTTCTCCTGTCAACAAAGGGCAAGAAACATTCATCAATAACAGCCACTGCAACAGCTAGCTTAGAATTGCACTCCACCCGTTGAGGAAAAGGGCAACGAGAAATATCTGAGTCCAAATCTGTTCGTTGAATCAGGGACCATGAGAATCCTGCTTCAAGTTCATGTTTGACACCAAGAATATTCTGTAAATGGTCATACAGCTGCATAATCAGAGAAGACAAATAAATCAAGTCATAAACACAAATCCCATGGGAGATCGCAACTCTGATAAGAGGCAGACAAAAAAAGCATATATATAGAATACAGTCTTTCACCATAACTAAAGAAAACGTCTCTCAGATCCAGTGAAAAAGTTTGCAAGAATTAAACTTAAGCTGTAAATCCCTCTATAAAAATTTGATTATACTACTTCGATTCAATAGCCAATTGACTCATTTTTTTGGAAAAAGATCAAAGAGATATATTTGTTTTTCTGAGAATAAATTCAGATGTTCAGAAATTACACGAAAACACTACTTGTTGAAACTTTTAGATTGATGAATATACTTATAATCATAAAACAGACGTCATTTTTTTTCTCGAGTTCCGAAATAAGACAACCATTTTAAGACAGCGGGAGTATCACATGTTAGATAGCATTAGAAATTTGGGGAACACAAAACTATCAAGGAAATATCATACTTCTCAGATCACCATGAGAAAATGATATTACATTGTCCACCAAATCGAGAGGTTCAAAGATCAAGCAAGTGCAGGATGTCTTAGAAACCAGCAAGAAATCAAAATACAAGAAGTCAGGAGGGTGGACTTATTAAACTCCTACTGCTCACATTCAATTGATAATTGCAAAGAGCTCCATTTTAAACATTTTTAATCTTGCAGCAACAAGTCAATTATGTCAATCACCAAAAACTCTATAGACTCCACAAGAAAGCATCTTCTAAACATTTTACGACCTTCACTTCCTTCTTTTTCTCTTGAATTTCTTCCTAAGCTCTCAATTCCTAGAATTCATTAATGTGCACTAATCATTGGCGAACTGAAAGATGCCAAAGATCATCACGCTACACACTCCAACAGGCATTCAAGGAGGAGCAGAGAAGATTTGGCCTTTCAAAGCAAATCCTCTAACAAGTACAAGAAAATATCTTTCTACCATCTCCGCTCAACGGTTTTGGACCTGTGAATGATCATGAAAACAATGCGTAGGAGCTTATGCTGAGTCCTCCTTGGAATTAAAAGTAGAACATAATTTAAAACTGGAGATACTAATTGTGATTATGAAATAGTTTCCACTATTTGATACCTATACTTCATGATATAATATGTTATACACCACACAAGGAAAAGAATTCACAACCAGGATAAGAGAAATACCTCCTGACATTTCTGCCCACAAAATGATTCAGATGGATTATTGGATATAGCAGATAAAGCATCCGTCTCCAAACTGCATGATTTGTGATCTGCAAAGGGAAATCTAAGAATCCAGCTCCAATGTAGAAGAGTTAATGTCACAAAAACTTCCAAAAAAGTACACTTTACATTTTTTCTCACAGAGGCTACAAGAAAGAATTTCGTTGACAGTTCTCTCACTATCCTCCTCAGGAAATTTACAAGCAGCCCCACAAAATTTGCAAGTGCAATTTGGACAATGCCAATGGCCTGGAGGAAGCATCTGCACCAAGAGGAAGCATGTAAATGCCCAGCTGCTTAAAAATCAGAAACTTCCTTTATAGGTTCAATTTGGCAAGCATGATAATAAAGATTAAGCAAAACTAGCTCATCCATCATCAGATTCACGTACATGATATAAGTAAATTACTAAAAGCATGTATGTTCAAATAAAAAACTCCATGTTTTGGGCTCGTCAATAAGTCTGGATAGAGATGGAACTTCCCTAAGAGGCCAAAGTGGAACTTCCCTAAGAAACTGACATCCTAATAATTTCTTTCATGAGAAATTAACATCCTAAAAGTACTGTTCATTCTCATGGTAATTGTAATGCATTTTTGTCTTTCCATACTGTGGTTGACACAAATGAATAATTTTAAACAGTTTTTTAGATTGAGGGAAGGGGATAGGATTAATCTGTGAAACAGTTCATTGATCAGTTTAACTGAAAAGTTTTGGTCAGAGGATAGTCAGCTGACAGAGCTTACACTGAAGATCATGATTCATGGGTCAGGAGAATTGCCTAGAGTTAGTTTTGTCGTTGATTGCCTTTTGTAACTTGGCTCCTTGCTTTAACTTTTTTTTTTGGGGGGGATAAGGTAAAGATAACCCGGCTCCTTTCCAGTTTCTATTGCGTTCCTTAGGGAGTCCATGCGGGGTGGAAGAGGCAGGCTCAAATTTAATGGTTAACTATACATGGACAATGAAGACAATACATTGCTAAGATAGATAGTGCAACCAGAAACGTGCAAATCTGCTCCAAAGAAATATAGAAGGGCATGATGCAAGTCTTCAATAAATCCGTTCCCTTGCTTCTCTATATTTCTTTGGAGCAGATTGGCACTTTTAAGGTTTCACTATCCATCATGCATCAAAGGAAAACTATGACAGTATGGAGTAACAGTGATAGATATAAAATAGCAGTGAGATAAAGAGAGAATATTCTGATTGATACATACTTGTATGCCCAGACAGCTCTGATGGAAAGTTGATGGACAACCATCACAACAGATAAGGTCCCCACCATCACCACAGATGCCACAAGCATCATCTTCGGGATCATCACCATCAATGCCTATACTGTAGAAATCCCGGCGATCAGATTCTTTTTGCCGATTCCACGTGTCAATTAAGCACTCTAGTAAGGAACATCCGGACTCTAGAACTATGTTTTGAAATGGTTGATGCCGTTTACTTCCAGCATGGAGCTCAAATTTTGAAACGGGAAGGATTTTACTACAGCAACCACAGTGGACACCATCTTGTGTGATCCAACCTTCAAGTTTTACTCTAGTCCTTCTACGGTTCACATATTGAACCTTCTGTCTCAACTTCAATGTCCCGGAGTCAATCAACCAGGACAATAAGGTTCTTTTTCCAGTACATGGAACATAGCCATCACTATCTGTATTTCCCCTCTTGTCAGAACGACGGACCAGCAATGTACATCGCCCAATTAATTTACTTTTTCTTCCATGTAATGAATTAGAAGCAACTCCACCAGATGATTTTGCAACTGTATCCTGTTTAAGTCTCCTTACCTTCAAATTGTCACTTGAATTATCCCCACTCTCCCGGTCTATTGCATGTAATTTGCCTTGCAGCAACTTATCTTTTTTCTTTATATAGCTACTGAGCCTCTCCTCATGCTGAAGAGTGTCTGTGTCCAACGCAGACTCCCTCACAGAAGTCTTTTTACGATCTTCTCTCTTGCCATCATCTTTTCTCTTCTTTTTCATTTCTTTCTCAATCTTTTTCCGTGTTTGCCTGGTAAGTTTATTAATTAAATCATCTGATATTGGAGCAAATGAACAAGAGCTGCCATCAGGTTTACTTTTACCTGAATCTACCTCAGATCGTTTTTGAAATGCCTCATAGGCCTTAATTATTGACCAATAGGATGTTCCACTAGGACTAGTGTACACTGCATCCAGATAGTCTCTATTCTTTCTTGGTCTATAATCAATGGTCCATCCAGCTTCAAGGAGCATTCCCCTTATTCGCTCTCGCAACTGCTGCTTCTCAGTGCTCCCACCTCGTTTCACTTTTCCGTCGTTGCTTTTAGCGGGAATAACATCTTCAGATGCTAAGGACCTGCTTTCTTCCTTTAGCACCCCCATTGCTGAGCTAGCAGGCACTGAACTAGGCGGTGCCAACTTAAGTGACGTATCAGTCTCATCTTTTTCAGAGGCTACTGAACGGATGATTTTACCCAACAAAGGTTTTTCCAGTTTCAGCTCATTTTTCTCTGTTTTAATAGACAAAGGTTGCTTTTCCAGGTGTTTAGAACCCGAGTAAAAGGACGGATGGACTAGTAAATTCCTCTTGACAACATCTGCCGACTGAGAACCTTTTCTATTTTCTATTTCCACAGGATCATAATCCTTGTGCATTAAGTCAATCTTCTTCTTCTTATTCAACATAACCTTTAATACCCCATTTTTCCCTTGCAATCTGATTGCTTCATGAGTGGCTTCTCTGGTCAACAAAATGGGCATACGCACTTCACCCTCTAACAAATCATACCTTCTCGTAAAGCCATTGTCATCGCCCTTCATCCTACTACCTGAAAAACTACTTGAACTATCCATACATGAAAGCTTCCTCTTCTCAACCATCACACTCCCAGACCCACTCCCGAACTCTCTACAACTCCCTCTTCTTTCAATCATGTTCGATCTGACATCACTGTACCCATTCAATTGCCTTTTCACATCACATTCTTCGTACTTGTTTAAATCAAGCAAATCCGCATTCCTACCAAATTCTCCATCTTTAACACAACTTTTTCCATAAACAACAGAACCATTACGGAGTTTTTGACCATTTTTTCTCCGAATTGACTCTGATATCTCATCACCATACCCATCCAATTGCCTTTTCACATCACATTCTTCGTACTCGTTTAAATCAAGCAAAGCCGCATTCCTACCAAATTCTCCATCTCTAACACAACTTTTTCCATAAACAACAGAACCATTACGAAATTTTTGACCTGTTTTTCTCCGAATTGACTCCGATATCTCATCACTATACCCATTCAATTGCCTTTTCACATCACATTCTTCGTACTCATTAAGATCAAGCAAATTCACATTCCTACCAAATTCCCCATCTCTAACACCACTTTTTCCATAACCATTACTAAAAAATTGACCATTTTTCCTCCTAATTGACTCCGATAACTCATCATTCGACACGTGATCATTCATAACAAACCTTGGCCTCTTCTTCACCATTTTGTCATCTTTCTTTTTAATAATTAAACAACCAGAAGAACTTTTTTTCTTCAATACACCCCCTCCTGATCTCACACTATCCTCCATTTTAAACTAAATCTCACAATTACGACACAAAGTCACATTTAAACATTACCTAAATACTTCATAACTCCAAATTATACCTTCAGTTATTCAACGTTAGTAGATCTGAAGCATAACAAAAAAAATCCCAACTTTAGATACAAAGCGGCAGAAAATTTTCAATTTGGCGATTAATATATTCAGAATTGAGTGAATTGAACGAGAGAGAGAAAAAATCTGCGATCATTACCTGGCCGGAAAGTTTCGGCGATTTGTCAATTTCACCGGAAAAGTGATGAAATTGATCGATATAGTTTTTTCCCGGCGAAAAAATCGAACCAGCAAATAGAAAAGGAGAAAAAATTTGGTTTGGTTCTCACTTTCTGGGTTTGGTTGTATATATGAACAAAAAAACACTTGCTGTTTTCAAAAAAACACTTGCTTTTTTTTCAGTGTATGATAGTAAAAAACAAAAAGGGTAAAAGTACAATATATATATATATAGTACCCGTTTGGCCATAGATTTTGTCAAAATAAACTTGAGTTTTATTTGACAAACACATATTTGGCCATAGATTTTGCCTACATTTTGGCCAAATCTCAAATACTATCACTATTATATTTTTTAAAAATTGCCCTAAATTTTTATATTTTATAAAAGAGCCCACCATTTATTATTTTGTAACGATGTTGCTTCGTCTTCTCGGTCATCTGATAGTGTATCATGTAGTTCATTATAAAAATAATAATTTTGTATCAAATTTTCAGGACTATGATATGCGATAATATAATGAATGTTATTGATAATGGTATTGTTGGGTATTTGTGATAGTTTTTAGAACTTGTGGGTATAAGTAATGTTTCATGTTTTTTCAAACCAAACTTCACCCAAAACATATCCAAACACATTTTCATCTTCAAACCAAACTTCACCAAAATAAGATTTTTTATAATAAATTTGGGAATCTACGGCGAAACGCTAGCTTATAGAAGAAAAAAAAAGGCAAAAAAGTGATGTATAGTAGTTGTTCTACTAAGTTGTTAGGACTGTTTCAATTTATTTTATTTCTTCATTTGATTGGAAGAACTTTAATATATTTACCCAGATAATGAAAACATAATGTGCAATAGCTAGAGTTCTTAATCTGCATTTTATTATTGTTTTTCTTTTACGAAGTTAAAAAGAAAAAAGGACGAACCCATCTGAGTTTGGAATTTTTCACAATGCAATTCAAATAGTGAATGTAGACCTTTATCAAATTTAAAAAAAGAATGTCTTAGATAGATGATGAAAGAGAAAATAATTTTATATTGAGTATAACCACTTATAAGTAGTTGCAACCAGATGCAGATCCAAAATTTAAAAGTTGCGAGGCATCATTATCCAATAAAAATTTGAGCAAATGCTGGATTAGGAATCGAACTCAGACCGGACAGTTTAAGATTTGAATCTTAGAGTGTCAAAATAATATACATGTTATTTAAGATATATTACATATATACATAAATATTTTTTAAAGCCTGCCTTATTGAAGTTTGATTTTGAAATTTCTCTTTGTAGAATTTGGCATATTGAATTTAGAGTAATTCTTTAGTGAGAATTAAGAGGTGTTATAAATGGGTAGACCTCTTTAAGTTCAGCCGTTTCACACACCTTCAAATTAAAAGTTGAGTACACATAGACTTGGTTTTTTATTCTTAACTTAAGATAAATGAAAGTGAGAGTAAAATGGCAAAGAAGGAAAAAAAAGATAAATCTTATTCTTAGCATGAGAGGTACCAAGTCATATAGATATGACTTGTTAAAATAGGAAGGAAAGCGTTGGAACAACCGTAAAATTACTTTTATGTGACCTATAGGTCACGAGTTCGAGCCGTGTAACAATGGAAACAGCCACTAATACTTGCATTAGATAGGTTGTTTATATCACATTCTTTGGGATACGGCCTTTCTCCGAACCCTGTGAGGGATAGGGATGGGAGAGTTGAGAACAAGGCAATTGCCTTATGGTGTATATTGGGTACTCATCATGTGCCAAAGTGGAAGAGTTTCCTTCACGCCAACATGAAAGGCTTGGTTTTAAGCTTTGGCCAGCAGTTATCTTTAAGCATAATTTATGCCATGCCATATATATAAGTTACAAAAGTCTTACTTTTTTTTCTTAAAATCCATAATAATCAAACATGTTCACATAGAACCAAATGGGAAAGTATTTGTTTAAACTTGAAAACTAAAATTCAAGTATTAATTCTAATGAGTCCACTTTCTGAAAAAATTAGACAGACCTCTACCTATAAATAACCAAAAAAAAAAAGAAAATATTCTGTAACATTTGTGCATCAATTAAAAAGCTGTTTTCACAGGGCAAGGTGGCTCTTAGTTTAGCATTATGGTCTTTCAGAAAAGTAAAAGGCTTGTTCTCTTGATTTGAGCAAACAAAGGAAACTACTACTAAGTTATTGAAGACCAAACCAAAGCAATCTTAGCTTTCAATGTAAGAAATAGCAATAAGCATTGCCCCACTACTTGTATTAAATGTGATAGGTTACTTATTGTCTTCTTGATTTGATTTCTTTAACTGGTTACAGCAAGTATATGCTAATTGAAGCTACCATGATTATACAACACTTTATAGCCATTAAAACATTTAAAAAAAACAAGAGGGGGAAAAGTAAAGAAAAGAAAAACTCTGCCAACAATAAATATGCAAACAGTATTTTGAATGTCAAAGAACCATTAATTTCTCAATCAATCTATATGGAGTTCATAAAAGTAGTGTCCACATCTTTTACTCTTACAATTATTGCTATTGTCTTCTTGTTCTTTTCCACTAGATGCCAATGCCATCCTTTAGACCCTCTAAATCCTATTGAGATCAACAAGATTAGAGTCATTATTCAAAAATCTCATTTTAGTTCCCTCTCCAATTTAACATTTCACTTTGTTGACATTGAAGAGCCTGAAAAAAAAGATGTCCTTCATTGGATGTACTTACATTATAAGCATAAAAATGTTCCTTTTCCTTATCGTCGAGCCAGGGTAGTAGTTCGCGCAAATGGTGAGACGTTTGAAGTCGTTGTAGACTTGGCCACTCGCTCTATCATATCAGAAAATCTATATACTGGTCATGGTTTCCCTCCACTTACTCTCGACGAAATTGTACAATGCAGCAGGCTGACATTGAGGAATCCTAAATTTCAAGATTCAATATTGAAAAGGGGTTTGAATATATCAGAAGTTAGTTGCATACCACAACCAGTTGGATGGTTCGGGCAGTCAAAAACACGAAGAGTACTTACCATTCCATGTTTTTATCGCAATGGGACAACTAATATTTGGGCAAGGCCAGTTGAAGGGATCACTACAATAGTAGACATTGAATCCATGAAGATAATCAAATATATGGACAGATTCAGAGCCCCTTTGCCTGAAGCCGAGAGTGCTGATTTCCAAACATCGAGCCAGGGATCAGTCGCTTGCAATGACACTGACACAAGCCGGATTATCATCAAAGGCAATGAAGTTAAATGGGATAATTGGATTTTTCATGTTGGATTCAACACGAGGGCGGGTATGATCGTGTCTACAGCTTCTATATTTGATGATACAAGGAATGAATATCGACGTGTGCTCTATAGAGGTCATGTATCAGAGACATTTGTGCCTTATATGGACCCTACATTTGAATGGTACTACAGGACTTTTATGGATATTGGTGAATTTGGTTTCGGAAGGTCTGCTAGTAGTCTTGTCCCGTTGCTAGATTGTCCGAACAATGCAGTGTATATGGACGGATATATGGCTGATTCAGATGGACATGTAGACAAGGTGGGTTGCTCTGATGGTAAGCACCCTCCACTTCCAACCAAGAGGTTGTGAGTTCGAGTCACCCCAAGAGCAAGGTGGGGAGTTCTTGGAGGGAAGGATGCCGAGGGTCATTTTGGAAACAGCCTCTCTACCCCAAGGTAGGGGTAAGGTCTGCGTACACACTACCCTCCCCAGACCCCACTAGTGGGATTATACTGGGTTGTTGTTGTTGTTGTCAGATGGACATGTAGACAAGGTGGGTTGCTCTGATGGTAAGCACCCTCCACTTCCAACCAAGAGGTTGTGAGTTCGAGTCACCCCAAGAGCAAGGTGGGGAGTTCTTGGAGGGAAGGATGCCGAGGGTCATTTTGGAAACAGCCTCTCTACCCCAAGGTAGGGGTAAGGTCTGCGTACACACTACCCTCCCCAGACCCCACTAGTGGGATTATACTGGGTTGTTGTTGTTGTTGTCAGATGGACATGTAGACAAGGTGGGTTGCTCTGATGGTAAGCACCCTCCACTTCCAACCAAGAGGTTGTGAGTTCGAGTCACCCCAAGAGCAAGGTGGGGAGTTCTTGGAGGGAAGGATGCCGAGGGTCATTTTGGAAACAGCCTCTCTACCCCAAGGTAGGGGTAAGGTCTGCGTACACACTACCCTCCCCAGACCCCACTAGTGGGATTATACTGGGTTGTTGTTGTTGTTGTCAGATGGACATGTAGACAAGGTGGGTTGCTCTGATGGTAAGCACCCTCCACTTCCAACCAAGAGGTTGTGAGTTCGAGTCACCCCAAGAGCAAGGTGGGGAGTTCTTGGAGGGAAGGATGCCGAGGGTCATTTTGGAAACAGCCTCTCTACCCCAAGGTAGGGGTAAGGTCTGCGTACACACTACCCTCCCCAGACCCCACTAGTGGGATTATACTGGGTTGTTGTTGTTGTTGTCAGATGGACATGTAGACAAGGTGGGTTGCTCTGATGGTAAGCACCCTCCACTTCCAACCAAGAGGTTGTGAGTTCGAGTCACCCCAAGAGCAAGGTGGGGAGTTCTTGGAGGGAAGGATGCCGAGGGTCATTTTGGAAACAGCCTCTCTACCCCAAGGTAGGGGTAAGGTCTGCGTACACACTACCCTCCCCAGACCCCACTAGTGGGATTATACTGGGTTGTTGTTGTTGTTGTCAGATGGACATGTAGACAAGGTGGGTTGCTCTGATGGTAAGCACCCTCCACTTCCAACCAAGAGGTTGTGAGTTCGAGTCACCCCAAGAGCAAGGTGGGGAGTTCTTGGAGGGAAGGATGCCGAGGGTCATTTTGGAAACAGCCTCTCTACCCCAAGGTAGGGGTAAGGTCTGCGTACACACTACCCTCCCCAGACCCCACTAGTGGGATTATACTGGGTTGTTGTTGTTGTTGTTGTTGTCAGATGGACATGTAGTGCAAGTTCCCAACGCGATTTGCATATTTGAAAGATATGTTGGCGATGCTGCTTGGAGGCATACAGAAAATGGAGTACCTGGAAATATAGTAAGCGTCTAAATATAAACATTTGCATACTTACTACTATAGTTATCTAGTGACATAATCAACATTCAATAATTTGTTTTTGCAGAACACTAAGGGACAGCAAGAAGTTAATTTGGTTGTTAGAATGGTTGCAACAGTAGGAAATTATGATTATACACTTGATTGGGAGTTCAAACAAAGTGGAACTCTCAGAGTTGGAGTAAGAAAATTAAGATGTTGTGCTTGTTAATATCTTTCTGATTTGCAATCTTTATTCTTTAGACTTCTGGAAGGGAAGCCTTGGCGTAACTAGTAAAGTTGCTTCCATGTGACCAGAAGGTCACGGGTTCGAACTATGAAAATAGCCTCTTGCAGAAATGCAGGGTAAGGCTGCTTACAATAGACCTTTGTGGTCCGGCCCTTCTCCAGACCACGCGCATAGCGGGAGTTTAGTGCACCAAGCTGTCCTTTTTTCTTTAGACTTCTGATTTGTCCGTGCAGGTAAGTTTGAGCGGAGTTATGGAGACGAAGGCTGTGAAATATACGAACAATAACCAAATAACTGAGGATGTTTACGGGACCCTTGTGGCGAAAAACACTATTGCAGCTAACCATGATCACTTCCTTATTTACTACCTTGATCTTGATATTGATGGTACTGATAATTCATTCCTAAAAGCCAAACTGAAAACTAGAAGAGTGAAGGACTCAAAAATTTTACCTAGGAAGAGTTATTGGAAAGCTGTTAAGGAAACTATGAAAACAGAAAATGAGGCTAAGACACACATAGGACTAGAACCAGCTGAATTGTTGATTGTAAATCCAAATAAGAAAACAAAGATTGGAAATGGTGTATCTTATCGACTAATACCTAGTCGACCAGCCATGTCCTTGCTATCGTACGATGACTACCCTCAACTTCGAGCAGCTTATACAAAGTATCAACTGTGGGTGACACCATACAACAAATCAGAAAGATGGGCCGGGGGATTCTACGCTGATAGGAGTCAAGGAGATGATGGCCTAGCAATCTGGAGTCACAGGTAACTTTACCATGTAACAGTCCATCCCACTAGTGATATTGTCTACATTAAATCTAAAGTCCACACAACTTTAAGACGCATAACTAAGGTCTAAGGCTTACTTCTTTAAATAACCAGCATTTCTCTCGTGTTTTGCCACGTGGAATTTGCCTAGGGTGTTACATATTAGATTTTCCAAGTGTGGCCTTGTTGTCTCAAGATCTGCATTTCTTGAACTTATCACGATTGATTAGTACATCGTAGATGTTTTTTTAATCTTCTTTTTTTACTTGATCAATGATATTATACAAGCTGACTTTTTGGTGTATATATGCAGGAATAGGCATATTGCAAACAAGGATATTGTGCTTTGGTACACTGTTGGTTTACATCATGTACCATGCCAAGAAGATTTTCCTGTAATGCCTTCAATTTATGATGGTTTCGAGCTCCGGCCAACAAACTTCTTTGAAAGAAATCCATTGCTGAAACAATGATATACCTTGATAAGCTGATATATAATTTGAGCAAATGCAAATTTCAAATTCTTCTATTAAACATTTAGCTCATATGTAAGATGGCTTTGATGATTCTTTTAACTCTACTACATAAAGTGTACTAGTAAATTTGTTGTAATTTATATGGAGAACAAATCGCCTGAAAGACGACCATCCACTTTCATTTTGAGCGTAGACCAACATGTACTGATGTACATCACACGACTGATACTAGTTGTGTGAGTGTGTTTTGACAAGTTGAATTTGTGGGAGCTGAAATCTTCTATAACATAAGAATTGGGTCCAAAAATTTCACTCGTCAAACATAGACAATCCCCATGTGTCAGCTGTGTAAGGCGCAAAGTAAAGTTTATCCAGAAATGTGTGTGTTAGGTAATAAAACAATCAATTTGCACAAACTATAAAGCAAAAGACAACATTTCTAGATTAAATTCTTCTTTTGCAAACAAAACTGGAGACAAAATTTGATATAAGGATAGGCAGATAGGAAGAAAGAAAAAAAAACAAGCTAACAAACTTTTGATCACAAAATAGCCAATCTAGAATAGTTTCTTCCAAACAGGGTGCTTCATCCAAACACTTTCCACCATAGAATCAATTGGAATTCCCTTTGTTTCAGGCAACAGGAAGATAACAAACAATCCCATAACGACGATCCATCCGGAGAAGAAGAAGAAAATATAGGCTTGCATTGTGCAGAGCATTGTCAAGAATGCCTGTGCAATGAGGGAAGTGAAGAGCATGTTGGTGCTGACCGCGAACGCAAAACCAGCCGTTCTTGTTTCCAAAGGGAATGTCTCACTTGGAATTAGCCACCCGAGCGGTCCCCATGACCACGCGAACGACATTACATACGTGCACACCAGAAGAACTACCACTGCTGCTAGTGTCCTGTCCAATGATCCTGTCTCCCTCAAATTTGTTACCAATATAGCTCCAATTGCAATCTGCAACATTAAAATCAAACTTCTATCAGCAAAAAAGAACAAACAAAGGCATCGCAATTTGATATTATAGTCTGTGATAGAAACATACTTCCTCAGTCCCAATTTATGTGGCACATCTCGGCTAACAAGGGTTGTAGTTGAACTATATACAAACAGTTCTAGCTGGAAAGGGGATAAGCTCGACAAAGACTTCGAAGGAAAGGAGGTAACCAGCTACTAGACCGAAAGGAAGGGGGTTTACCAATTGATCAATAAGTAGTTGCGGGGGGAACTGGTCCTACTCCTTAGCCAGGATCAAACTCTTCCATTCCGGTTACATTGGCTTGGCCTTTATTTTGAGAGTCAAATTTCTTAATTTTTACCAAGAAATCAGACATAGAATCTCGAAATTTTTGAAGTAAAATGTACATTTTTGAAAACTATGTAAAAAGTACTATAACTCACAATAATTAATAATTCAAAATATTTATATAATTCACCCTAAAAAGCTCGAACGATACCATATAAATTGGGGCGGAGGGAGTATTAGCCCAAGGGTGGTTAATTGAATTCTTGAAAATTTGAAATTTTAGAGTAGTGGCAAAGGGATTCAGAAAAATGTTTTTGATCACGAATTTGACTCTTGATAGTGACATTTTAGCTTTTTGTGAATCCATTTGCGACAAATTTTGCCTCCGCCGCTGCTAACAATTTAATCAATCATGCAAGTAGTTTTTTATATGAATAGTGTACCTGAGAAATTAACATTTGGCAACAAGCTTGGAGGAGCAATTTTCTTCTTCCAACCTTGTCAACAAGATAGATGGAAACAAATGTACTTCCAACATTAACAAGTCCAGTAATAACAGAGGATAGAAGCGAGCCATCGGTCTTAAAACCCATAGTCTGGAAAAGAACAGGCGCGTAAAACATAATGGCGTTGATTCCAGTAAATTGTTGGAAGATTTGCAACAAAATTGCAATCACAAGTGGCGGAATACTAGCAGCCTTAGCTAAGTTCCTGAATGGATGTTTTACTTGCTTAGCTTGTTCACACGACGCGACAATTTCTTGATACTCAGACTCGACTTCACTGACACCCCTAATCTTTTTGAGTGCGGCCTTGCCCTGTACCTCTTTGCCGCGCTCAATTAGACTCGTGGGGGTGTCAGTGATGACAAAGGAACCAATAAGTAGAACCATAGCTGGGACAGCTGCAAAGCCAAGTGACATTCTCCAACCATTTGGGTGAATCATTGAAGTTCCATAGTTAACAAGATTTGCTATGAATATTCCTATTGTTACAAAGAGTTGGAAGAGAATATTCACTGCTCCTCTGTGTTGGATTGGTGCTACTTCAGTCAGAAATAGTGGAACTGTCTGAAAAAATTCCAAAAAAAAAAAAGAGAACTTAGACCTTAGTATAATTCACGTGTCAAGTAGACATTTTAAATTGTTTTCCAAGACTTGGTTATGACATAAATAATTTTTGAAAAAAGAGACTTAATTTTTTTTGAAATATTTTTCCCTATTTTTTGTTAGATTGTAAAAAATATTTTTTGGATAAATTATTTTATTAAAAATTAATGATAATATTAGCAAATCAGATAGCGTTTTGATGAAATGTTTGAATATGTTCAATATGTTTACTCTATCGGTGTATATAACGGTAAACATAATCATTTTACTAATGCGTACCTCATTTCCAAAGCCAACACCAATACCAAATAAAATTCTACCACAAATGAGCATCCATCTGTTATCCGCGGCGGCGCTCAAGGCAGCTCCGCCGATGAAAAACATAGCAGCCATGAAAATGGTTGGTCTTCTCCCTAATTTAGTGGCAGCTTTTGACGCGAAAAAACTCGCAACGAGAGCCGATAAGTACAAGGATGAAGTGAAGAGTTGGAGAAGTTGATCGTCATATTTACAGTAGTTATTCTCTTTTGCATGTAGCTTTCTTTCATAAACATGTGGGAAAAATTTTACCAAGAAATCATCCATTCCTGAAACTCCTCCTGATTTAATAAATCCAAAAAAAAAATCAACATAAATTAATCTTTTGCACTTCTTGATGCAAAACCACATACGAAATACGGTGGATTCATCCCAATCCAGTATTTTCTACGTGAAACATGAAAATCTACTAAAATTCCAAATAAATATTAGATCTATACCAATAATGTTAAAATTAAAACGAGTCTAGTGCTAAGCACCAGTGGTAATGGCGTAACTACATACGGTAAACGGTTATCAACAGTGGCGAAGTAAGAAATTTCTGATAAGAGTGATTCAAAAATTAAAAAAACAATATACTTAGAATTTGAACCTATGACTTAAACTAATTTTTGGATTGGACCTCCTTTATCATTAAACTAGACGTTTCTCTTTATATTAAGGGGATTCAATAGTCTATACATAACCACATAAAAAAAAATATTCTTACACTATAAACAGAGTGAAACCCCTTGGCAATATGTGGCTCCGCCCTGGTGATAAATAATTATAGTGTATTGTGTATATAGAAAATTATACTGTATATACAAATTAAAAATTACTATATATATAGTGTGTGTTGAATCTTGAACCCCTTAGCGGAAAATTCTTATAAGTTGAATATTTTTAAGTTAAATCAAGAATTCGCCCATGATAAGAAATGTTCTAAGAAAGGCCAGCAAAAAATAGAACAAGAAAAACATACCTGAAATACCAATATCATAACCAAACATGAGGCCACCAAATGCAGCGAAAATCCAACAAGAGAGCGCATAAATTGTGATTTTAGAATTATTTGTCTGAGCATTCGCCATTTTTGCTTTCTTTTTTCTGATATCTCTCAAAATTGCAAAAAATTCAAAAGACAGCTCTATGTAAATGCTACACTTTTTTTGAGTCTTTTTTTCTGTTTCTGCTCTTTCCTCTATATAAAATTTTATAAACCAGCCAAAGAATATTACATGAGAAAGAGACAAAGAAATCTAGAGTAGATTAATACTCTATTCTTTGCCTCTTGACTCTCCAGTTTTTTGCCGGAATTTAGTTAATCTTATAAAGTCAATGCCTTTTATAGTTTGAGATTACAGTTAATTCTCTTGCTTACCTTTCGGATAAATTTGTGACTATATTTTAATTAATAGGTTGCTAATGTTTGGTCTCCCAAAAGTTTTGGATATCCATCCACCATTAATATTTTTTAAATTTTTTCTCACTCTGTGTCCGTATCGGTACTCGTATTCGGATTTACAGTAGACTTATTAAAATCGGGCAAAATAAAAATGGACGGTCGGCTGAAACTAATTGTATTTACTAGTCGAATATATATATATATTGGCTATCATTTTTTGGAGCGGCTAAAAATATACATTTCTCAAAAAATTATTGGTTCTTGACTAAAGTTTATTCGAGGAATAGAAAAAATTAAATTACAAAGTACTAAGTGATATGTATTTTTTGCTTAAAGTTTTAACTGCTAAGATTAAAATTCTTAAATACTATGTGCGAGTAAGTTTTTGTACGAGGGGAATGGTCGAATTTGTCTGGATTCATGTGGTCAAAGGAGGTTGAAGGGTCATTCATTAATTAGTTCACAAAAATTCATGCATTTACAATTTTAAGCGTCAAGAATTTTAAAACAAATAACTAATGGGAGGATTTTCTAAGGGAAAAAAAGAGGGGGGTGGGGGGAGTTAACGATATTGTTAGTTTGAATAAAAAAAAAAGAAAAGAAAAGGTTACATGGAACAGAAGTATAATTAGTTAAGAAAATGCTTCAATTTTTTATTTTATATGTTTACTAAATAATGTTTAATGTAGTTAAAACATTGAAATCCAAATTCTCCATTTTTATTCTTATTTATTTTGTTTTTTCTTTGAAAAGGTTTCTGCGCATTTACAAAGTTAACATTCTAAGACTTCTGTGTATTCAAGATTTAATTTTTTTCAAAATTTTCCATCTTTTCCCTTTTATTTTGTCAATTATTTCTATAATTTTCCTTTTATGTTTTTTAAAAAATTTAAATGATCCCCTATTTCCTTCTTCTACTTTTGAGTCAAATTTGGGAAAAGAGCACAGAATAAGGCGTAATCTGATTGTGCTTTAAGTTGACCATCAGTCAATCATTTGAAAACGGATTATTTTGGAAAATAATTAATAAGCAGACGGTAAATCAGATTACTAACCAAATACTACAGTTTCAATTTGAGTAATTGGTTAGAAACTTAAATTATTACCATAAAACTATATTATTAGCATAAATGAAAGATTTTCTTGCTGTGCTTGTTGACTCACTAGTTGACCGATTCTACGTAGCGAACGAAAGATTAAAATTTTGTTAGATTTTTTATTTAATTATGATGTACTCCTATTCGTTTTGAATCATATTATATCTTTAGATTATTGTAGCATAACTTACATATAATTATGATATTTGACTGTCATCCAAAAGTTATTTGATGATTATAAGAGTCGTTTAATTTAATTACATAGAACTTTTATTGTTGGGTAAATAAGAGGATAACAATAATGTTGTTAGACCGTATGAGCTAACGTGTTCAAATAAATCAGACCATACTTAAAATGATTAATATTTTTTAATAATGTTCGCGCATCGCGCAAATACTAATACTAGTTAAGAGTAATATATGACGATGCTGAATTTAATAAAAGGACAAGTCTATCAGATAATCAATGTATAAAATATTAGAACGCTATGACTTTGGAATTTAAAAAAATGAAAAGTTGATCGTATGAACTACATTAATCATGAATATTTTGTTTGCATAATGACGATATAGAATAAAAGAATACAATAATTCCATTTATACCACGTGATGGTCATGTATATTTTTAAGTCTTATGTACTTAATTAGATTTTATATATTTCTTTTCTATTTTTAAAGGGGGGAAAGTGGCGAAAGGAAGGGAATACATACATAGTGAGATTCGATGCTCTCACCAACTTTTTCTGAATTTATTTTGCTTGCATTATGTCAGAATTTACTATTGAATTGTTCGTATTGTGACAATATCATTTTGTTGATACTTGGTATGATACAAGACATCGTCCAATTGTGAAAATTACATAACAAGATACCAACAACAACCTCAATAGTAAATATTTCATTGTTCATAATACATATATTATCTTAAGTGATTATTGTATACGATCGAAATAAATTTCGGCCTTCGTATGATTGATCGAGGTCAAAACGTAATGGATCAGAGTAAGACTTCGAGATGGGTTCCGAAGATGGTACAAACAAGCTTCGAGCCCGAGGGACTGATCAATGTCGAGCTCGATATCATTATCAAGCTCGGATCCAAATCGAACTATGATGCAAAGTAAAGTTATCGAGCTTATGATTCAAAGACCGGCCAACATTGACCCCGAATCAATGCAAGGATCCGAGTCAGAATCGAGCTCAAGTCAAGATCGAGAGCTCGAGTCAAGACCGAAAACTCGAGTCAATATCGAGCTCATAGACAAGAGCCATTGCAATCCTACTAGAGGAGAGAATCCTGGCAGGAATTATGCAAAAACTGATTTATCATGGGTCTCCCACTATGTATTTTTAATTATATCTAAAGTAAGATCCCTCTACTATAAAGGAGATGGTTATTATTTCTGTAATGATCAAGTTTTTGCTTACATTGTAATTCAAGCACCATATTTTCCTATAGTGAAGAGTTGTTCTTTTAAGCTTCATAAATTGATTCAACCTGTTCAGTCCTAAAAATCATCTTCTTTACAACCTTGTTTACTTTGCACTCTTTGCAATCCATATTTGATATTTCTATTTATCCTTACAGTTTATATTAAGTTATACCGCATATCCTTAGAACTACGTACGAATTTAACTCTATCCATTTTTCGGGTAAACAGTTTGGCGCCCACCGTGGGGCTAAGGATATCAGTGGTTATTTGATACGAATCTGCAAAAATACACCGTTTTGAGCTTATTTTCGAAAGTATCTCGGATTTCGGATTAGCAACTACTAACTACCAATCAAATAGCCTTACCTATCGACAACGAAGCTGGTCTTCAAGATGAGAACAACAACTTGACACCTAGTACCGAAAGACCACTTGTCAATGCCGTTGGAGCTTGGATCGGAGTGCCGATAGATATTAATTCACATGTGGCCATTGAGGCAAACATACATTCTGAACCTAAAAATAGCATTCATGGTGGCACTCGGTCTGCAGCTCGAAACACTCATAACATTGAGAAAAAGGGCGTCAGCTTGCGTATGATTTTTGAAATGTTACAAGCCCAACAGGTAGCGATAGCTCAGTTACAGAGCCAAACCCAGCTACCAAGTAGGCCGGAGCCCAGTCCACCCCGAGAAATTGCCCACGAAACGGAGCCAGCTATAGTAAGGTCAAATGAGCAAGAATCGGTGACTGCTCCCGAAATCGCTAAAATTCTCGAGGAGCTCACAAAGGGGGTCGAAGCCAAAGATTTTTTGCCTTATAGAATTGTGAAGTTGTATTCTAAGATCGGGGTTCAGATAATTTGATCAAAACTTAGCTAGTGTAGCCCTTAGGCCTATTGATCTAGTGAGTGCTTGCTCGAACTCTAAGTAAAGTAACCCTTAGGTTTTTAGTTGAGTGAGGACGGGCTCTCGAACTCAAAGCAGAAAACAGCCCTTAGGATTTATGGTCAAGTGAGTGCATGCTCGAACTTGAAGTGAAGTAACCCTTAGGTTTTTAGTTGAGCGAGGACAGTCTCTTGAACTCGAAGCAAAAAACAGCCCTTATGCTTTATATTCGAGTGAGTGCTTGCTCGAACTCAAAGTGAAGTAACCCTTAGGTTTTTAGTCAAGCGAGGTTGGTCTCTCGAACTCAAAGCATAAAATAGCTCTTAGGCTTTATGGTCGAGTGAGTGCCTGCTCGAACTCAAAGTGAAGTAACCCTTAGGTTTTTAGTTAAGCGAGGTCGGTCTCTCGAACTGAAAGCAGAAAACAGCCCTTAGGCTTTATGGTCGAATGAGTGCTTGCTCGAACTCGAAGTAAAGTAACCCTTAGGCTTTTGTAAAAAGGATTGTTTATGTCTTTGTCCCTTTTCCGGCTTGAAAGAGTTTCTTATCATTCGTATTTGCGAAACTTGTAATGCCTTAGCATGAAATAGGGAATTGTTCGAGAGTTCGAACAATCTTGTACTCATAAAAGTTTTCGAGGCTCGACATTATCGAAGCCTTTTATGAACTTGTCGGGGTTAGCCTTTTTAACCGGTTTATGAGTGATTTCAAAGGCCTGTTTATAAACATATAATTTCAGGGTCGACCAGATCCCGGGGGCTCCACCAATGATAAAAGGGTTAGATTCTAAAATATTTGTGCAAAAGCCTTTCCCCTCAAGTGCGGCCTCAAAACCAATCCCCAAAAAATTCTGTATGCCTGAAATTCCCAAATATAACGGAACGACCGATCCCAACGAACATGTCACATCTTACACGTGTGCCATCAAGGGTAATGATTTGGAGGACGATGAAATCGAATCTGTGTTGCTGAAAAAGTTTGGAGAGACCCTCTCGAAGGGAGCAATGATTTGGTATCACAACCTACCATCGAATTCGATCGATTCATTTGCCATGTTAGCAGATTCTTTCGTAAAGGTACACGCCGGGGCCATAAAGGTCGCAACGAGGAAATTAGACCTTTTCAAGGTAACACAAAAGGATAACGAGATGCTAAGGGAGTTCGTATCTCGTTTTCAAATGGAACGAATGGACCTGCCACCAGTCACAGACGATTGGGCTGTTCAAGCTTTCACTCAAGGTTTGTACGAACGAAGTTTGACGGCATCACGGCGACTGAAGCATAACCTGATCAAGTACCCAGCTATCACTTGGGCCGACGTGCACAATCGGTACCAATCAAAAATTAGAGTCGAAGACGATCAGTTGGGGGCTGAACCCGTTGCTCGAAGGGATATCAATCGAGAACAGGGTCCGATCAGGGATCGATATCGACCGTATAACGGAAACCACAGAATCAATGAATCGAGACGTAACCCCGGACAAATCAACAAAAGAAATGATCGATGTCAGGGGTCTCGGGTACCGATGAACAGAAGTGGGTTCGACAGGCCTACCGGATCTAAGGAAGCGCCTCGGTTATCGGAGTATAACTTCAGCATTGATGCATTCGCCATCGTGTCGGCTATCGGACGCATCAAAGATACTAAATGGTCCCGACCCACGCAGACCGATCCTGCCCAAAGAAATCCCAATCAAATGTACGAATATCATGGCACCCATGGCCACAGAACGGAAGATTGCAGGCAACTAAGAGAGGAGGTAACCCGGTTATTCAATAAAGGGTACCTTCTAGAATATTTAAGCGACAGGGTGAAGAACCATTTCAAAAAAAGGGATTTCGATAAGCAGAACGAACAAGAAGAACCACAGCACGTCATTCACATAATCATCGGCGGTGTTGATACCCCTCAAGGGCCGGTGCTTAAACGCACTAAGACATCGATTGTGAGAGAAAAGCGATCTTGAACTCAGGATTACGCACCCATAGGAACTTTGTCTTTCTATGATGAAGATGCAGAAGGAGTCATACAACCTAATAATGATGCACTGGTAATATCCATACTTATGAATAAAACTAAAGTTAAGCGTGTGTTAATTGATCCAGGGAGCTCGGCCAACATCATTAGGTTGAAGGTCGTACAATAACTCGGTCTACAGGACCAGATCGTACCCGCGACCCTGGTCCTAAACGGATTCAATATGGCATGTGAAACCACCAAAGGCAAGATAATTCTGCCGATAAACGTGGATGGGAACATCCAGGAAATGAAATTTCACGTAATCGAAGGCGACATGAGGTACAATGCCCTTTTTGGAAGGCCATGGATCCACAGCATGAGAGCTGTACCCTTAACCCTACACCAGGTTCTTAAATTCCCAACATCGATGGGGGTCGTAACAATGTACGGGGAGCAACCGGCCGCAAGAGAAATGTTTGCCGTTGAGGAAGAGAATCTGATATCCTCGCCTTCGCCAATAAAGGGATCGAGCTCAAAAGGGGAACAAAGTGTCAAATAGCAATCACATATACTAACTTTAACCCAACCAGAAAATCAGAAGATCGATGAAGATGATGATCATAGGATTTCTTGATCCTTCATGCTTCCCGATGATTCCGACGCCACCCAATCAACGATCGAAGAATTGGAACAAGTCATATTAATCGAGTGTTTGCCCTAATGAAAGGTATACCTGGGAGCGGGATTAACCCCCGAACTCAAGAACAGGCTTATTCAATTTCTTATCGATAACATGTATTGTTTTGCTTGGTCCCATTTAGATATAACAGTAATCCCACGGGTATAACGACACATCGGCTGAGCTTGGACCCAGGTTTCAGACCGGTAAAGCAAAAGAGAAGACCCCAGTCCGAGGTAAAGCATGCATTCATAAAGGACGAGTTAACCAAACTTCTCAAAATAGGGTCCATTCGGGAGGTGAAATATCCCGAATGGTTAGCCAATGTAGTTGTAGTGCCTAAAAAGGGGAACAAACTTAGAATGTGTATAGATTATAAGGATTTGAACAAAGCATGCCCCAAATATTCCTTTCCACTGCTCAACATCGATCGCATGATTGATGCCACGGCTGGCCACGAGATCCTTACTTTTCTCGATGCCTATTCCGGGTATAATCAAATCCAAATGAACCCGGAAGACCAAGAAAAGACTTCATTTGTCACCAAGTATAGAACATATTATTATAATGTGATGCCCTTCAGGCTAAAAACTGCGGGAGCTACTTACCAACGCCTAGTAAATAAAATGTTCGAGGAACAAATAGGTAAATCAATAGAAGTTTATATTGATGACATGCTAGTTAAGTCCCTGCGCGCAGAGGACCATTTGACCCATTTGCAGGAAACGTTTGAGATTTTAAGGAAGTAAAACATGAAGCTCAACCCCGAGAAATGTGCTTTCGGGGTCGGTTCGGGCAAATTCCTCGGCTTCATGGTGTCAAATCGGGGGATCGAGATTAACCCCGATAAAATCAAGGCCATCGAAGATATCACCATCATGGACAGCGTAAAATCCGTACAGAGGCTAATGGGACGGATTGTAGCTTTAGGCCGATTCATTTCGAGGTCGTCAGATCGAAGTCATAAATGTTTCTCTCTACTCAAAAAGAAGAACGATTTCTCTTGGACCCCAGAATGCCAACATGCATTAGAGGAATTAAAACGATATCTATCGAGCCCACCACTGCTTCATACTCCAAAAAAAGACGAAAAACTTTACTTGTACTTGGCAGTATCGGAAATCGCGGTATCCTAGTTCGAGAAGAGAAAGGTACGCAATTTTTCGTTTATTATATAAGTCGAACCTTAGGAGAAGCCGAAACTAGATATCCACACCTAGAAAAATTGGCACTTGCACTGATAAGCGCCTATAGAAAGTTAAAACCGTACTTTCAATATCACCCCATATGTGTATTAACCACTTACCCGCTTCATAATATTTTGTACAAGCCCGAACTATCTGGCCGGTTGGCCAAATGGGCCGTCGAACTCAGCAGGTACGATATCGAGTATCAACCCTGTACGGCCATCAAGTCTCAAATATTATCGAACTTCGTAGTCGATTTTACACCGACCCTCGTACCCGAAGTCAAAAAAGAACTCTTATTGAAATCGACTATATCATCGGGGGTATGGACCCTTTTTACGGATGAGGCTTCGAACGTGAAGGAGTCCGGGCTAGGCATCATTTTAAAGCCACCCACGGGTAACACTATTAGGCAATCTATTAAAACTACTAGGTTGACTAACAACGAGGCCGAGTATAAGGCCATGATTGCAGGTCTCGAGCTAGCTAAAAGCTTGGGAGCAGAAGTCATCGAAGCCAAGTGTGACTCTTTGCTGGTGGTAAATCAAGTAAACAAAACCTTCAAAGTTTGAGAAGATAGAATGCAAAGGTATTTTGACAAACTGCAGGTCACTTTGCACCATTTCAAAGAATGGAATTTACAGCATGTTCCACGAGAGAAAAACAGTAAGGCTGATGCACTTGCAAATTTGGGACCATCGATCGAGGAAGGCGAGATAAGCTCGGGGACTGTCGTTCAACTCTCAAGATCCGTGATCGAAGAAGGTCATGCCGAGATAAATTCTACGAGCTTAACCTGGATTGGAGGAATAAATATATTGAATACCTAAAGAACAGAAAGCTCCCATCGGACCCTAAAATTTCGAGGGCCCTACGAACCAAAGCTGCTCGATTTATATTAACTGCAGATGGAACGCTATATCAAAGGACATTCGATGGACCATTGGCAGTATGCCTGGGTCCAGGAGACACCGATTACATCCTACGTGAGGTGCACGAGGGCACTTGTGGGAATCACTCTGGTGCCGATTCATTAGTCCGAAAAATAATTAGGGCAGGGTATTATTGGATCGATATGGGCAAAGATACAAAGGAGTTTGTTCGAAAATATGACAAATGTCAAAGGTTTGCACCAATGATCCATCAGCCCGGAGAGCAACTTCACTCAGTCCTATCCCCATGGCCATTCATGAAATGGGGAATGGATATCGTCGGTCCTCTGCCATCGACCCCAGGTAAAGCTAAATTCATTTTATTTATGGCTGACTATTTCTCTAAATGGGTTGAAGCACAGGCTTTCATGAAAGTAAGAGAGAAAGAGGTTGTAGACTTTATCTGGGATCATATCGAATGTCGATTCGGGATACCCGCCAAAATAGTGTGTGACAATGGGAAACAGTTTGTCGGCAGCAAAGTGATGAAATTCCTCGAAGACTACAAAATAAAGAGGAAATTATCAACACTGTATCACCCCAGTGGGAACGGACAGGACGAATCAACAAACAAAACTATTATTCAAAACCTAAAGAAGAGGCTGAACGACGCTAAGGGAAAATGGAGAGAAATCCTACCCGAAGTTCTTTGGGCATATCGAACAATATCAAAATCTAGTACGGAGGCGACCCCGTTCTCCTTAGTATATGGCTCTGAAGCCTTGATCCCAGTCGAAGTTGGGGAACCTAGTGCCAGGTTTCGGTATACAATAGAAGAGTCAAAAAATGAGGCTATGAACACTAGCCTCAAATTATCGGATGAAAAACGAGAAGCTGCTCTCGTCTAATTGGCCGCCCAAAAGCAGCGAATCGAAAGATACTATAATCGAAGAACCAAGATTTTCCATTTTAAACTCGGGGACTTAATGCTAAGGAAAGTCACCCTCAGTACCCGAAATCCAAACGAAGGAAAACTAGGACCAAACTGGGAAGGACCGTATCAGGTTCCCGAAAACATCGGAAAAGAATTATACAAGCTCGGCATTATAAACGGCAAACAACTATCAAGCAATTGGAATGTGTCGCACCTAAAACGATACTACTGCTAAGGTACGACCCTCCCATATTCATTTACATTTCAAAACTAACCCATGCAGGAGTCCGATCAGGAGCTAGGATGGATTCTTCAATACGAAGCCCTAGGTTTGAAAGCACGCGTTGCACTCTTTTTCCCTTAGACCGGTTTTATCCCAAATGGGTTTTTCGACAAGGTTTTTAATAAGACAACCAGTTATCGTGCTAAACTTAGAAACAATTCGACAGTATCCGAGGCCTCTTTACAATTGACCTCGAATACTGGGGGGCATTAGCCCTCAAATATATCAAGTTCTTATGTAAGAAAGTTATTTCGTAACAACTGGGTTCCAATAGGAAAAGTTGTAAGAGCTAAAATGAACCATGCTCATGTAGCTGGCCCGAGCCCTGACGCAAAATATGAACATATGTATAATGACTTGCAAAGAAAAGTTCTCTTTTGTACCGATATCTTATATCCAAGAAATATTCCTCTATTTCGAGACTTATTATGCAAACAAGATTGAGTTCGAGCAAGCGCTCACTCGACTATTACGCCTACGGGCCATATTACTTCGAGTTCGAATCATTCACTTGACTACTAAGCCTACAGGCTACTTTTATTTCGAGTTCGAGCAAGCACGCACTCGACCATTATGCCTACGGGCTATATTAGTTCGAGTTCGAATCATTCACTCCACTACTAAGCCTACGGGCTACTTTTACTTCGAGTTCGAGCACTCGACCATTACGCCTACGGGCTATATTACTTCGAGTTTGAATAATTCACTTGACCACTAAGCCTACTGGCTACTTTTATTTCGAGTTCGAGCAAGCACTCACTCGACCATTACGCCTACGGGCTACATTACTTCGAGTTCAAATCATTCACTCGACTACTAAGCCTACGGGCTACTTTTACTTCGATTTCAAGCAAGCACTCACTCGACCATTATGCCTACGAGCTACATTACTTCGAGTTCAAATCATTCACTCGACTACTAAGCCTACGGGCTACTTTTACTTCGATTTCAAGCAAGCACTCACTCGACCATTACGCCTACGGGCTACATTACTTCGAGTTCGAATCATTCACTCGACTACTAAGCCTACAGGCTACTTTTATTTCCAGTTCGAACAAGCACTCACTCGACCATTACGCCTACGGGCTACATTACTTTGAGTTCGAATCATTCACTCGACTACTAAGCCTACAGGCTACTTTTATTTCGAGTTCGAGCAAGCACTCAGTTGACCATTACGCCTACAGTCTACATTACTTCGAGTTCTAATCATTCACTTGACTACTAAGCCTACGAGCTACTTTTATTTTTGAATTCGAGCAAGCACTCACTAGACCATTATGCCTACGGACTACATTACTTCGAGTTCGAATCATTCACTCGACTACTAAGACTACGGGCTATTTTTATTTCGAGTTCAAGCAAGCACTCACTCAACCATTACGCCTACGAGCTATATTACTTCGAGTTCGAATCATTCACTCGACTACTAAGCCTACGGTCTATTTTTATTTCGAGTTCAAGGAAGCACTCACTCGATCATTATGCCTACGGGTTATATTACTTAGAGTTCGAATCACTCACTCAACTAATAAGCTTAAGGGATACATCACTTCAAGTTTGAGTAAGCCTACGTTCAAACAATCACTCAACTCGACCACTAAGCCTATGAGCTACCTTATTTCAAGTTTGAGTAAGCCTACGTTCAAACAATCACTCAACTCGACCACTAAGCCTATGAGCTACCTTATTTCAAGTTTGAGTAAGCCTACGTTCAAACAATCACTCAACTCGACCACTAAGCCTATGAGCTACCTTATTTCAAGTTTGAGTAAGCCTACGTTCAAACAATCACTCAACTCGACCACTAAGCCTATGAGCTACCTTATTTCAAGTTTGAGTAAGCCTACGTTCAAACAATCACTCAACTCGACCACTAAGCCTATGAGCTACCTTATTTCAAGTTTGAGTAAGCGCTCACTCGGTTATAAAGGCTACGAGGCCCAAATTTGATCAAGTTGCCTAATCCTTGTGAAAATATTCATAAGGCGTGAATAAAATCTTCACAAAACAGGAAGCAGAACATAAGCAAGTCGGCAAAAGGGGATATTTTTATATATACAAGATTGTTTACATAATTGATTACAATATAAAAATGAAGGACTAAGCTTCCTGGTTATCCCAGGAGCGGTATCTTCTCTATCGGGCTCTCCCCATTCTCGGACCCGCTCTTACTCCCATCATCATCATCATTATCATCATTATTGGCATCGAAACTAAGGCTTCAGCACTAGTTTCGAGCTCTTTGGCCCTTTTAATCTCTTCAGCGAGGTCGAAACCTCAAGCATGGATCTCCTCGAGGGTCTCCCTCCGAGATCGGCACTTAGCAAGTTCAGCGACCCAATGTGCTCGAGTATCGGCGATCTCGACTGCCTCATATGCTTGGACCTGGGCAGCTTCTGTATCAGCCTGATAGACGGCCACGAGTGTATCCACATTGGCCTTTGTCTTTTCGGCGTCAGATTCGGCCTTAGCAAGTTCAGAGGCCAACCGAGCCTCGAGCTCCTCTATTCTTCTTGCTTGGACCGAGCCTTTCTCCTTCATTTTTTAAAGTTGGTTTTTGGCCGATGACAATTGGGCTCTAGTAGTTTCTTTCTTTGCAGCAAAGCAGTCCATTCCTTCTTTCCACTTTAAAGACTCCGCTTTTATCACATCGACTTCTTCACGGAATTTTCCGATCATCTCAATTTTTTGTTGCAGCTGTGAGACCGAAATATTAGCCATTGTTCCGGTATCGAGCCCATAGGCTTTTAAAATTATTATTACCTGCTCGGACAGATCGATCTAATCTTGGTGAGCCTTGGCCAACTCAGCTCGGAGGTCTTTTATTTCTTCCCCCATTTGGCCTAAGAGGAGTTTTAGGGAGTTCCTATCCTCCGTAGCCCGTTGAAGCTCGGCCTCATATTAACGCAGCTCAGTTCGGGACCGAGAACATAATTCTCGATGAACTACGATGGCCTGCAAAGAAAGAAGAAACGAAGTTAGAAAAGAAAAGCAAACTTAAAGGTAATGCCATATAATTTAAGGCTTACCTGATCCAAAGCCTGCTGCACTCCGTGAAAAAGACCCGATGTGTCCCTTGTACCTGTAGTGTCCTCGACACTGATAAACAGGTCACAAAAAGGATCCTCTCCATCATGAGGCCTATCTAATTCGAGCGCCCCCAAATCTTAGGCCTCCCGAATCACCCCTGCGGAAAAAGCAGGGAGGGTGGGCAAGTCTTCGATTGCTAGTACCCCAAGTGAATCACCTGGTGAATTTTCTTCGATTCGAAAAGATTCAAGAAGAGCCCTTTCAGACATATCCACCATCCGTTGGCTTCGATGGGAAGCATCTTCGATCTCCAACAACTCGGGGACTGTGCCTGAATCTTTCTCCGATATATCCTCAGTTCGAGGCGGAGCCTTATGAAACACCATCGATCCAGCTGCCTGTGGAACGTCGGTGGTCTTCTTCATTCAGGCCGCCAACGCAGACCCATTGTTCTCTTCTTCTTCTTCTTCTTCTTCTTTATCCCTCAGACGCAGAACTGATTCTACGGTCAAAGGAATGATATTCTTGTTCAGCTTACGAGCCGTCCTCTTCTTCGATTTTTGATCTTCGGGGACGGGGGCTCTTTTCCTCTTATTATCTTTCACCATCTTTGGGACAGAGGTCGAAGCCTCTTCCTCGACGGATGAGGTCCTCAAAATCGCATCTTTGCCCACACCTACACACGAAATTGTTTATTAAAGTATGTGAAAAGCATTTTATTCAAATTACCAAAAGATACGAGAAAGGTGCTTACCGTGATTTTTGGCCTCCCATCGGCCCTTCGACAAGTCGCGCCATGAGCGCTCGGCGTAGGAGGAGGTCGAAACTAGATCACGTACCCAGTTCTTGAGATCGGGCACTGCGTCGGGCATGCAGGGAACCGCTGCATCACAAAAGGGGAATATTGGTGAAGGAAATGAAAGGATAAAATAGTAGGAGATAACAACAGAATTACACTTACGCTTTATGCTCCACTCCTCGGAAAAAGGCAATTTTTCGATCGGATTTAGGTCCAAAGTCCTTACTCGAACAAATCTGCCCATCTAGCCTCGATCCTTATCCTCGTCTATACTCGAGAACAGAGCCTTGGTAGCTCGACGTTAGAGTTTTATTAACCCTCCTCAAAAAAAGCGAGGACGGTATAATCGGACAAGATGATCGAGGGTGAAAGGCATCCCCTCGATTTTACTCACAAAATATCGGATCAAAATAACGATCTGCCAAAAGGAAGAATGTATCTGGCCTAGGGTTATTAGATATTTATGACAAAAATCTATGATAACAGGGTCGAGGGGATCTAACTTGAAAGGATAAGTATACACGCTTAAAAACCCTCTCACGTGAGTAATAATATCCTCTTCGGGAGACGGCACTACCACTTCTTTCTTCTCCCAGTTACAATATTTTTTTATCCGCTCGATATGCTCCCGGGTTATCGAACAAATATATCTCGATGCGGGCTCATATCGGCTAGGAACCGGTGAACCTTTATCGAATTTGAAATCAGAGGTAAGAACATACACCGCCGGAACACACTCCTCAAGCCGTGGATTCACCGGTGTTTTGTCGGCGGTGGATTGGGAAGAAGAAGCTTTTTCTTTTTGGGGGGACGGTTTTTAATGTCTTCACCATTTTGGATTTAAAGAAGGTGACAAAGATTTGGTGATTTATAAAAAGAATTTTGCAAAGAAAAATCACAGATTTGCGAATAAACTCAAAGAATACGAAAAAGAACTTGGGAAATTTGGAAGATTGAAGATGTAAAAGTGGTAAATGATAAAAGAAAGGGCTATTTATAGATTAAAGTAATGGCGGTTCAGTATCAGCGGTGGCTGACCACCGTCTGACATGCATTAAATGCCTTGAAAGACTAAATCGACGGGACAACTATCATGTGCGTCATGATCGAGCCCAATGTAAACGTCAGCTTATAATCCGATCGAGCCATTGAAAAATCATATCGTTTCTTACCACATCTTTCCCGAGAAACGAGGGGACTATCTGTATACGGTCGAAATAGATTTCGGCCTTCGTACGATTGATCGAGGTAAAAACGTAATGGATCAGAGTAAGACTTCGAGATGGGTTCCGAAGATGGTACAAACAAGCTTCGATCCCGAGGGACTGATCAATGTTGATCTCGATATCATTATCAAGCTCGAATCCAAATTGAACTATGATGCAAAGTTAAGTTATCGAGTTTATGATTCAGAGACCGACCAACACTTACCCCGAATCAATGCAAGGATCCGAGTCAGAATCGAGATCAAGTCAAGATCGAGAGCTCGAGTCATGACCGAAAACTCGAGTCAATATCGAGCTCATAGACAAGAGCCGTTGCAATCCTACCAGAAGAGAGAATCTTGGCAGGAATTATGAAAAAACTGATTTATCATGGGTCTCCCACTATGTATTTTTAATTATATCTAAAGTAAGATCCCTCTACTATAAAGGGAATGGTTATTATTTCTGTAATGACCAAGTTTTTGCTTACATTGTAATTCAAGCACCATATTCTCCTATAGTGAAGAATTGTTCTTTTAAATTTCATAAATTGATTCAACCTGTTCAGTCCTAAAAATCATCTTCTTTACAACCTTGTTTACTTTGTACTCTTTGCAATCCATATTTGATATTTCTATTTATCCTTACAGTTTCTATTAAGCTATACCACATATCCTTAAACCACGTATAAATTTAACTCTATCCGTTTTTCGGGTAAACAATTATCTAAATTTATTTTCATAGATGAAGAATTTTTTTAGAAATACAGAGAAAGTGAAGCTTGATTATTTAGAAAAAGTAATCAACCGTGAGAATTTAATAATCGAGAAACAATTGTTAGTGCTATGGTTGGAGAACGTAGAAGAAGATAAAATATTGATTTTTGTTATATAATTATAGCAACGAAAAAGGGCCTAAATTACCCCTATGTTTGCTAAATGGTTTATAAATACCCTCCGTCTATCTATCCATCCAAAAAAGCATATGGGGTTAATTCTATTAATAAAACTGCCCCCATGACTAATGGCAGAGCCGGTGGGCCTTCAATTTAGTAACGTGGCATTTTTTTACTGGGTCACATAGCAATCTCTAACTAAAATAAAAAAGGGACTTTTTTGTATATATACAAGATTTTAAACTTATTTATCCGATTTTATCTATGTTTTCATATTTACAGAAAGTAACAAAAACTATTTACAAAATATATACAAATTCGGTCAAAATCTACAATTTATCTACAACATAAATACGTATTTTTTATACAGAATACGGTCAAAAACTATAATTTATATATAATTTATATACAACTTATATACAATTATGTAAGTTGTAGATATTTTGTATACCGTTTCTACATTCGACATACAAAATATATACAATTTGTTCATGTTTTCTTTTTCGAGTTTCAGTCTGAAATTTCAACTAAAACCAACTCGAATCTTCACCAAATTATCTCAAATTTGAGATATAAACTCCAACGGATATTCCCAATCATTTGCAACAATACCCAATCCAAACAAGAAATAATTTTATAAAATTCTATTTTCGAATTCAAAGCTTTGAAGCTTTTTAATGGCTGTCAATTGAGTTTTTAATGAATTAACACAGTTTCCAATTCAATCTACTCGCTTCTAATTAGTACTATTTTTTATTGATTCCAAAAAGCTAAAAGAATGATAACTAAAATGATTCTCTTCATCGGAGTTAATTTCTTTCTTATTTACTTCCTCGTTTTCATAGGATTTGAAGCAAGAACTTTGCTAGGTACTAATTTTCTCTCATTTTTTCACTTAACATTATATTAATATAAGAATACTGATAGAGAATGTGAGTGAGAGAGAGAGAGAGAGAGAGAGAGAGACGAGAGAGAGCGAAGAGGGAATTCCCTATTCAATTCCAAATATAATGGGATACTCATTAATACTAATTTTTATATAAATGGTAAATTGTATATCAACTTGTAATTAAATTAAAACCTAACTAGTGAGGGTAAATAAATTTCTAATGTAGTACATATAGTAAAAATCCCAATAAAATGAATCATATTTTGACCCACTTACCTGATCTGACCTAAGGTTTTGTTACTTGGGTCATAAAATTACATTAACCTACTTATGTGATTCTACCAAAATTGAATTCAAATGTCACACCACATATCTAGTTTTGTTTCTCAATTAAGTACGCTTAACTTAATTTCTTGAAGATGCCAACAATTTATGTAAGCCTTTTCATTTTCAGTTTGTGGTGTAAAATAAGAATTTTTTCCCCTCATTTTTCGTTTAGTTATCTGTAACTTTAGGGGGTTCATTCATGGGAGAAACGACTATGATGGTGGTAGGTAAGGTGGTAGCGGAGGTGATGAGAGAAGCAACTATGGTGGTGGAGCAGTAGTTACGATGATGGAGTAGCTACTGCTACCTCTTCCGCCACTATTTCTCACTTTAACAAAACTTTGGGTCGAATCAGGTAAGTGGACCGAAATAAGATCTATTCTTTCACTGAGAGGTTTCCACGTGGCCCAGTAAAAAAAGGCCACATCATTAAATTGAAGGCTCACTGGTTCTACAATTAGTCGCAAGGGCAATTTTATCAATAGAATTCACGGCGTATGCTTTTTTAGACCGCGAATAGATGGAAGAAGGTTATTTGTAAATCATTAAGCAAATAATAGAAATAATTTAGGTCCTTTTCCGTTATAACAATAATTATTTAGCCTAGTGCTAATTGTTTTTACCAATAATGCAAAGCGCGAACAAATTTGCTAGTCGTAATATAAAAGATCCTATTCCAATGTAACCCTATGACACTCCCTCCCATACTAGTTATCACATGTTCAATTATTTTTGCCACGTCAGTGGAACTCTTTGTCGAACAGTAGAAGAAAGTTTTATCAATGGAATTGTAAAGGGTTTGATACCATACGTTTCCAACAACGAGAAATGCTTTAGTGCAAACTCCATATATGCAAAAATATGTGCAAATGGTCTGGAATTTTTGTCTCTACTTGCCCCATAGAAAATTTTAAGTTTAACAAGTATTGTCCATTCTTTGCCCCATGGATAGGGACGGGGTAGTGTAGTAGCTACGGGTTCGGACGAACCCCAGTAGCTTTTGCTTAAACCTTGTATTTGTATTAGAAAATCCATTAAATAAGTAAAAATATTTAATTGTGAACCTAGTAACTACAACGAGTTAGGGTTCAGTGATAAGATCAGAACCCTTAACATTCAAATTCTGGCTCCGCCTCTGCTCATGGACAATCTTAAAGTTATGTCCATTAGACAAAAGAGGATCAAAACTTAAAATATCACCTCAAAAAGTGCCATATTTATGCAATTTTGTGATTTTGAAATGACTAAACTTATAGAAATTTAAAGTAGGGATATTTACCTTCCTATACACTATTTGAAACTTGAGTTGAAACTTTATTACCCTTCCTACTCAAATTTTAATTTAATTACATAGGCATATACAATTTACTAATTATATACATTTTAGGAATTTAATGAGAATCAATTAACTCCTATAATCTCGCTAACATACATAACCCACTCCCCCCACGTTTCTTGGTCCATACTCTATACCCCCACGATTCTGATACTCTCTCCCTCCATTAACACATTCTTCCATTTTTGTTCAAAAATCTTTTATAATCTCTCTCAAACTTTCTGATTTCTCTCTCAAAATCCTACGAAATCAATAACAACTTAAAATTTTCCTTCCTTACTATGAAGAAGAAAGGATTTCCGAATAATAGCCCTAAAAATCTAATGTTGGTGATATTCCTACTTTTGATTTGGGTATTTTTCTCACATGATTCACCCAAAAAAGTAGTGAAATCGACACATGTAAAATCAGAGATAAAGTCCAAGCTTTCCCCTCGTGAAGCTAGGGCAGAAGCTCGAACAAAACTCAAGCATGTCAGGGATGCTGGTGAAACTTCGATATCTACTAAATCAGTAAAGCGAAAAGGCAAAGAAATTGCTCCTGATGATGATTTCGTCGAAACAGAAGTTATCCTGAAACCTGCAAAAAATTAAAGTTTCTCCTACTGTCAAACCTTCAAAAAAGAAGAAGGTTCAAAAATCTCCTATAAACATACCCCAATAGCCATTGGAGAAGGTAAAATTTTAGTATTTATAATTTTTGTTATTTTGTTTAGTTACAAAACCTGTTTTCATTCTCATCATATACCTATTTTTTATTTTTATTTTTTGTATTTGTAGAAATTTTGTCAACATTATATATATTTATTGTTGGTTATCAACATTTCTATATTTTTCTGAAAATTGTAGATTTCTTGTATATTATTCGAAATAATTTTATTAGAGAATGTACTACACAATTTAGTTGATTTTATTGGTTATTATTTGCTCTATTTGTAGATGTTAATTTCATTTTTCGTAAATAAATTGTGTATATTATGTCTAGTTGTTAGTTTCTACTTTATTGCTCTAAACATAATTTTATCAGTGTATTTGTAGCTTCAATGTAGTTCAGTTGTTATATATGTTTACTAATTTTGTAACTTATTTGTATGCAATGTATTAATGTATTTCTGGCTGTAGCTAAAATTAAGTGGAATTATTATTATTTTATTTTTTGGTCTTTAAACATGTTTTATTAACTTAGTGTTTCTTTTGGTACAAAATCGAACATGTTTTGCACCACATGATGTTGATTATGTAATCACTAGGTTTCAGACATTATCCGACCCTATATTTTCTGCCCAAATCAAGGTATTGTTGTCTGAAAAAAGGTTAAAGTTATTTAAGAAGACATGTTTTGGGCACTTTTCTTGCATGCCCAAAATATCTATCCAAAATCAAGCAATTCACCTTCTCATGAAGTATGAATTGAACGCAACCGGTTCTCATTTTTTTTACAGAAGAGATAAAGGGTGAGAGGCTGAACTTTGGGTTGAGGGAGTTTGACCTTATCACTGGCCTTAGGTATTTTACAAAAGTAACGGACTTTGGTTACACAACTAAGTATGACAGTAAAATAATGAGGAGCTATTTTTCGAACAAGGAAAAAGTTGATAAGTCGTACTTGAAACAAATTATAACCAGTCGTAGTTGGGTGAATGATGAGGATGCATTCAAGCTATGTATTCTCTATTTGATAGAATTCTTCCTCTGTCCTTCAGAGAAAGATAATTGTTTGATAGACCATTTTAGGTTCTATTTGGTGGACTTGGGGCAGTACGTAAATTTCGCATGGGGTATCGAAACTTATACACAATTGCTTCTGTCTGTTAGGCATAAGTTGAACCCTTATGTACATTTTTATCTCATTTGAGGTTTTTCACTCGCTATGCAAATCTGGTTGTATGAGTGTTGCTCTACAGTCAACACTGATATAGTTACAAGGGTTGGTAATTCGATCTCCCGCATACTTAACTGGACAACTAGTAAGGACAAGATATGGATTTCTACATTGGAAGAGAGGATGATCAAACCATCATGGATCAAGGTAAATATTTTTTACTTCTGTACATACGATATAAATATAAATTATTTAGATATTTTATACATATGATGACTAGGCCCCTCACATTTTTATTTCACTCAGTTCACAAATATGATTGAAGCCTCAGAAGAGCTTTCTAGAATGACTTTGCTAGACAAAGTTGAATACATCCTTGAAGAAGCTGAAACACAGGCCGAGCATCCGACAAATGCTCCATCTCCACATGGAAATAAGCAGGCAATGAGAATAGATGACAAGAAAGATATTCTGAAACAACTAAAAAAATTAAGAAAAGATGTTGATAAGGTAACAATTGATGATATTCCTAGCTGGTTTTCTTTAATTTATGTTATACAAATTATCTCTTTATGTCTTTCTATTTTAATACGTAGGTCGGTTCTGACCTTGGATTGTTCAAGAAAGAGGTATATCTAATTCTTGATTTTTGGTCTTCTTTATATATCTGTAAGCCTCTAATTGTCAGATATATTATAACTATTTTTTGTTCTTTAGGTTTTTCAAGAACTAGGCAGCATTTGACTGCTACTCAATGATTCCATCAAGTCTGTGTTACAGGCAATAAAAAGTCAACAGGATACTAACATTGATGTTAAGGTTTCATTTAAAATATATTTATTTTGGACAATAATTTTTACCATGTTTATGTTTATATTAGCATTCATAAATTATATAGCCTAACAAATTATACTTGCAATTTACTAGCAGTTCTGCGAAAAATGATAAGCATTACAAAGAAAAGAACAAACAACAGTATCGTGGCAGTAATGCTAAACCAATGTTGGCCAGCAGTAGTAAAACAAGTATTTTAACAATTTTAACACAATTTCAAGACAAATAATATACATTATATCTACATTATATCTACATATAGCCTAAATTACCAATAAATAATCTAAATTATATTTTCAATTGTTGTCTTAGATACAAGACATATGTCTGATATTCAAAATGGGGATAATGTTCCTATATCATGCCTTGTAGGTGTTGACTTATCTTCCCAATTTCAAGGAGCATTGGAGGAAGAAACTGCAGGTATGATTTAGTACATTTTATCTATATATTTCACAATACATATTACATCCCAACCACATGACAACATTTCAAAAACAACAACAACAACAACAACCCAGTATAATCCCACTAGTGAGGTCTGGGGAGGGTAGTGTGTACGCAGACCTTACCCCTACCCTGGGGTAGAGAGGCTGTTTTCCAAATGACCCTCGGCATCCTTCCCTCCAAGAACTCCCACCTTGCTCTTGGGGTGACTCGAACTCACAACCTCTTGGTTGGAAGTGGAGGATGCTTACCATCAGAGCAACCCACCTTGTCTAACATTTCAAAAAATTAACTACAATTAAACTACAATTTATCTACAGTGTTGCTTCTGTTTACTAAAAATAATCTACAATTTCATTACGTTGTACACATTTATTGTAAAGGAGAAGGAAACTATGCATGTGGACTCTCCAAAATAGGATGCAAAAGTTGGCATACAAGGAGAGCATTTAAATGAGGAGAAGGAGACTATACATTTGCAATCTCCAATTCAAGAAGCAAATGTTATAAAATAAGGAGACTATTGCAATGAAGATTTCAGTGGTATTATATATTACAATATAATTGTAGAAAAAAAAAAACAACTTTCATATAAGTTTCAGTTTTTCCAAAGAACTTATGCAACTAACATATAATGTTGTTCTTTTATTTTTAATTTTGTAGGTAAACCAGTCGACTACATCAATTTAGGTGATTCGGACAATGACTCCAGGTCTGGAAAAAGAGCAGTAACACATGGATGATTTTGAGCCGCCAGAGAACTTCTCACAGATTGTTAAGTTCAGCGAGGTTAATGAAGATAAAACAACCCATATGCATCAAGGAAGAACAAGGGTTCCTGGAAAGCATGTCAGATCCCCCTTTCTCCCTTATTTCAGTTCTGAGGGAAGCACTTCTGTTGGACCTCCTCCAATTTTCAACATCAAGCATCCATTTACTGGGTTATTAGCGACGATGTTGATCCTGACTTGTTGGAAGAATTCAATAAGTGGTTATATTTAGGTGCCGACACGGTTTCAAATAGGTTAGATTATACACTTTTTTCATATTATCGAGTGCATACAATTTATGAATTTTCAATTGAAATTACATAATAATTGTACTTGCTATGTCTTTAAATAGGAAGAAGGCATCTTATACTTTAAAAGATAACCAGCCCAACCCGTGGTTTGATCTTGGAATGGAAAAATTTGATAAAAAGACTGGTTTTATACTTTGACACATTCCGGGCAAATCCTTATCAATACGGTACATACATACCCTGGCAGAATTTAATGATTAGCTGTGGTATTCTGTTATTATAGATATCTGTAGATTTTTGTTTGAAAATTGTAGTTAAATCGTATTCAACATTGAGAAATAATGAAATATGTTTTTTGTAGCACATTAATGTTATTTTATACTATTTGAGGAAAAGAGAAAAGTATGGTCCTGAAAACAAAACACGGTTTACAACCACTGACTATATCTTCAAGACTAGAATTGAACAAATTTATGAGAGGTACATTAATGCTCCTGCCGATAGGAAGCTTGATGTTGTCAAACCTCAGGACATCGAATCACAAAACATATTAGGCTATCGATTACTTGCAAATATTGCATGAAACAAAGTTGATTTTGTGATTATGCACATAAATATTGTGGAGAAATTTCATTGGTTGTTGGTTGTGTTTGACATTACCGATAGGGTTCTATACGTTTATGATTCTATGGTCTCTTCACAAAATCACAATCTTGTTGAATCTATTGTCGACGTTTGCTATTATGATCACCTTCTACTTGCCATGCACCGACTTCTATGGCAAGCGTCCAGAGATCAACTACAAGATCACAAAGGCATACATTGAAAAAGGTGTTACTAGCCCTCTTGAAATTCAGTGGTTGCTTGGTGAGATATCCCAGCAAAAAGAGGGATCACTGTATGTGTTGCTTTTCCTTCCATTTAACCAATTGTATTTTACATTGAATGCTAAATATTTTTCCCTATTATTTTTTGCAGTGACTATGGTGTATACGTGGAGGCATTTGCAGAATATGTCAGCATTGGAGAGCTATCGATTTCAAAGGAAGACCTTTCTAGTATTGATCAACATCGTAGAAGCTATGGAGCGCTCATTTGGGATTATTCTAGGAACAAGTAAGAGATTTATGCAATTAGTGAAAGTGAGGTGACTGGCAGATTAGTAAGAAGAAAAGGTGCACCAACTGTGAAGGAGAGAACACGCGTCCGGAACATAAAGAATTAGTTGCCCTTCTCAGTAGAAAAATTATAGTTAAAGTGCTTAGTTGTACCTGGATTGTAGTAAAGTTGTAGGAAAATTATTTATTGAGAACAAGTCAGCTACAATTTATTTATAGCAGATTTGTGCTACAACTATTTTACCTTTTGTTTTGTTATTTTGTCCATAGTTCTACTACTTAGAATAGAAAATATCTATGGCATTGTTTTTGGTTAAAAGTTGTTAGTACTTGATCTCGATATTAGTACTATATAATTATTTTACAGCATAACTACAACTATGTTTACAACTACTATACAAAAATACATAATCTATTCAATTTTAGCAGTGTTGTTAGGAAAGGCTGAAAAGTAATAAATAAACTCAGTATTAGAACAAAACAACTACAAACCAATTGCATTAAGAGTTGAAATCTGTTTAGCAAACATTTATTATAGGAGACAATCTTTATTCAAATTAGCAACACAATTACACCACAACTATAATTCTCTAGAACAAAACAAATACAACTTAATATGTCTTAAAGGATAGATTATCATCAACAGTATTCAGTAAAAACAATTTAAACTATATCAATTTTTATTTCCTTTCAGGGGCATTCCTACAAGATCTTTTGTTATGCCCTTCTAGTCCGCAGTTGCCACATGAAACCTTGTACTTCTTTGTATTTACTTTATCATATGGTTTGTATCTTTATTTTTGAGGTCTTCATGGCTGCCTTTTCCTAGAAGGTGGCATTTCAACTTCTTCAGCTATATGTTGTGGAACATTCCATTTGCTTTCATCAGGCAGTGGGTCTCCTGGTATTTTATAAGTCTGCAGAAGGCTCTCCCTCGTATAATAAGGAGAACGACAGTTTTCATAACACTCGTTCATGTGCCTCAAAGCCGCCAAAGCATGTGGACATGGATGTTCATCAAGCTGGAAATTTCCACAACTACATCTCTTGTTTTGAAGGCAAACAATGAAGCGCTTCACACCATCTATCACAGTATGGATGTAATTTATTGAAGCCCTCACCTATAATTTTATTACAAACACACAACAAGTTGTCATCAATATGTACAAAACAAAACAACTAGAATTATACAACAACATTTCTACAATTATCAGTATATATTTAGTTTGATGAAATAAATGATTTGATGTTATTGGCCATAACTTATTCTCATCTTCTGCGATAATGTCCTGTTGTCCTCCAACTCTTTGTTGTATTTTTTCTCAAGGTATGTGAATGTACCCTTTGCATTCAATAACTTTTCATTAGCCCAACGTTCAAGAAGAGTCCTCATGTACTCTAATAGTTTTACTACGGACAACTCTCTTGCATCTTTGGTTACCGCATTCAAGGACTCTGCAATGTTTGATATCATCATCCATGTTTTGTTCACCGTAGAATGTACCCGAGACCATCTATGATAGCCAATATCGTATAGGTATGCTTTAACACGTGTGTCGAGCTCTTCAATCTTTGACATTCTTTCATTAAATTCATCAAGCGTGTATGATCGTGCCGTGGCAAAGTACAATTCGCTTAACTTTAGATGACCTTTCTTGAACTTTGACTTTACATTTATCCAAATATTCCACATGCAAGCATAATGTGACATGCCTTTATAAACAGTAGATGTTGCCTTCAATATACTTTCATTTCGGACCGAAAGAACACATATATTTTGTTTTTCACCATATGCATGTTTGAATAGCTCAAAAAACCACCTCCAAGATGCGTAATTTTCTAAATCAATAACGACGTATGCTAGTGGTAATATGCTACCTATCACATAGGTAGCAAAAAAATTCAATTTCGGTAATAAAACTTGAAAATATAAAAAATACAGTCTCAAAAATAATATTATAACAATTTTTTTACAATTAATCTACATCACATGTTGCATCCATTGTGCTAGCTGTTAGCATGATTTTCCTATATACCAATTTCAAGAAGGTGTCATCAACTACTACAACTGGCCTACAATGCTCCCAACTAGACGTACTAAGTGCAACAAATGCATACAAGAAACAATCATCTTCAGTCTTCTACAATTTCACTACCGACCCCAGATAAGTCTTCTCCAGAATATACAAATAAAGCGACTATAGGAATCAACATGATGACCTCTCAAAAATTCTAAAACATTTTCCTTTGCTCTCTAAGCTTGCATGTATGTTAAATTCACACCATGATCCGACAACATGCCAGTTTGTATGTCTTTTGATTTGTATATTGTCTTAGTATCTGTATATTTTGGCATCACCATACTGCCAACTACCATGGCAGTAAGTTTACATTGTATATATGTGTTGTCCATCAAAGAGCATGTGTGCAAGCTATTGAATTTTTGAACCTTGAACAATGCTGATTCATTTATGCTGGTGGACTTGAAGTGCCACGTACAATTGTCCCCAATACATACAAGGCAGTAGCTACAGAATAAAAACAATTCAAAAACTATTATACAAATTGTAGCTATACGAGGATGTTTATGCACAACAACTTGTTTTAAACTGTCACGACCCAATTTCACCTGTAGGTCGTGATGGCGCCCAACACTACAGCAAGACAAGCCAACTAATAAATTAAGCATACATTGATAAAATTTAAAACCAAGTAAATATAAACCCAAACTCTACCAATGTGTGTGCCAAGACCTGGTGTCACAAGTGAATGAGCATCTAGTAGATTATACAAAACTCCAAATACTGTTTGAAATAAAATAGACATAATAGAAATATCAGAAGAGACACTAGTAGCTGCAGAACAGCTCTGAAAGGCAGCTCACCACTATGCCTCGGGATGACGTGGGTATGTGATGATAGGTCCTCCACTAGTACCTGTCTCAGATCCTGCACAAAAAGTGCAGCAAGTGTAGTATGAGTACGTAAACAACGTATACCCAGTAAGTATCAAGCCTAATCTCAAAGTGGTAGAGACGAGATGGCCGACTTTGACACTCACTATAGGTCAATAACAATTGAAATAAAACTAGGATATTTAAATCAATGTGATTTACAGAATTTATTTAATCAGCAAAAATAATCAAATTCCTTCAAATGTATCAATTTTCAATATATTAATTAAATTCCTT